>JAHZMV010004756.1:0-12472 GCA_027743765.1 Coecobrya sp. COE2 | reverse complement strand
GCAGTTGGCTGCTGACATATCGCCTGAAAAAGTAGAAACTGTTTTGATTCGATCCATCTTCTCAACCTTCAACTTTTTCAACTTAATATTTAGAGTCTTACGAATGTCAATTACTGCTGCTAGAATCAACAAATATGCACATGAGATTGGACATATTTTGAAAAGATGTCCAATAGAATTCTACAGTTCAGAGGTATGATTGCATATATCGAAGTAAAGCAAATGTTTATACTATTACCATATTTTACTTGAAAGATATGTCAGCAATAATAAATTTTTTATTCAATGTACAGGTACAAAGATTGCATAGGAAAGTAACTGCCGGACCGACTATAGGATTGACTGGCCTTGGAACATTCACTATCACAAAACCATTCATTTTAAGTATAATGAGTGTGGTGTTTACAGTAGAAATTGTTTTTCTATCTTCCCGTGGTTCAAACACACCAGCCTGTTAGGTATTAATGTAGCGCAGTCTCATTAATTGTTTAAATCGATTGATTTAGCACTAGTGAAACAAGTAATCTAATTTTGCATACAAATTATTTCATGTCACAAAACAGTTTATGCATTAAAGGATTTGATGCATGTAATATTAAATATCTAATATTTCCAAAAACTTTTAACCATAGGCTCACATGTACTTTTGACGTAGATAAATAGATAATTATAGGCGTCGAATGTTTCCTTTTACCAAACATATGCACAAAGAAACCATTATTAGTTTCTCTACAGAAAGTTTGAATGAATAACTAATAATGTACGAGATTATTAAGAAAATAATAAAATGTATTTCTTCTCAATACTGGTATAAGAATCTATGGCTAATAAAATGTTGGTTCCATACATTACCTCAATACTACAAACGTAACATAAAAGTCAATTGTTATACATTTAGAAAAAGAATGAATGGAACATTTGGTCCTTGCACGCGCCAAATTAAACGCCATATGTAACATTGTCTATTTACCATATAACGTAAAAAATCCATATTACAATCGATTTATTTTAAGTTGAATAAAGATTGAGTTAACCGCTATTCTAGCAAATGTTTCTGGGTGGATTATATCTATGATGTAAAGGTAAAGGAGCAAATGTAGTATTATATGGCGTAGTTCTAAACAAAATTGTATCTAATTTATCTCACCCGTTTCCCACTTTTGCTTCAGTAAGTGCTTCAGAACTGACGATGCAGATTTTCGGTGATTTTGTTTTCGTAATTTCATCAATTTCTATTCTCATATCTTTCAATATTTCATGTGCTAGCAACCTGAACAATGTTGAGTTGGAACCAACTTCATCGCTTGCAATGCTTGGAACCATATTTAGAAGAAATCACACCAATATACAAATTCACTACGCATTCAGTTACGCTGACGTCTTGCGAACGGACGATGTTTATATAAAACAAATGATTATTATTAATTCAAGCCTGGATTGGAAGTCGGTGTCAAAATTCAAGGACTATTGCAAACAATATTTGCAACCTAACAATTTTGTAATTTCTAAAGCTGGGAATACTGGAACAAATTCCAAAGTTATCAGACTATTCGGTTATTTAGCCTATTATTCTACTACAGTATTTCTTTACCTAAACGACGGAGGGAAGTTACTGGCTTTTGATCTGGAGCGCTCAAACTTTCCGGCAATTAAAATAGCATTATGTCCTACAAACTTTATTATCTATACATTTTATCAAACCCAAGTGAAATGCAATTACAGTAACGTTTTGGTCGCTACAAATTCATTCGACTTGTGTTCAATCCAATTGCTTGTTAATCCTACTAGACTACATAAAACCATTTACAGAAACCTTGGCGGTAGCAAGATTGACGCCGTTGTGAATAAAATTAATATGGCATACTTTAAACCGGATATCTATGGGAATGATCGGTTTGCTTGCCGACGTCTGGTTCCTAGATCTATCCACATGAACTATTGTAGCTATGACATTATGTCCGCTATTACTCTCGCCGACGTTCATAACCTAACAATGCAAATAATCCCAATTAGAAATCGACGAGAGTTGTCCGCCATTCATCGAAATGTAAAAGGACAGTTCATGCAAGCATACTCATTTCGTTTAGGACCTCCGCCATTACAAGAGATAGATCTTTTCGGAATTACAGGTTTAGCGTTTTTGGAAATGGGTTCACAAACTCCAATTTATTGTACTAGAGGAAGTGTTGATAGCGCCCATGCTGGAGTACTTGTGTGGACGTCTCCATTTAAATTGAGTATTTGGTTATTCATTGTCGGATTTATCACAATAGTTGGAGTAATAACGTCGGAGTGTAAATTCAGTCAAATACATTTCCAATTATTGTCAACTTTTCAAACATTCATTGGAGAGCAATTTCCAACTCGGATGCCACCTAAATTCACACAAATTTATTTATCTGCATCAGTTATTGGCATCTTTGTATGTTTGATTTATGCAAACACAATGCAAAGTTTTGTGACAGTGGTTTCGAAACCCACCGTGTTTAGATCTCTAAAGGAATTAATTATAAATGGGTACAAAATACTTTATTACATATCAATATTTCCGAATCCACATAGGCACTACCAAAAAACTTTTGAGATCCAAAATATCGCCCATCTCATTAATGTGTCTTTCCATCCATTAAATCAGTCATTAAACTGGATAAATGTGAGAGACTATCTGAACCATAAATATTTACTACTACAGGACACAACTTCTGCCGCATTATTTGCTGAATATTATGTGTCATGGATGAATCACATGAATAAAAGCCAAAATATAAAGTTCATATCGGAATGCTTTCCGGTTAAGGAGACAGTGAATTATTATCCCCATTTTTGGATGATGTGGACGATAAACCGGGTTTGGATGCAGGAAACTATTCAAAGACTAGCAGATAGTGGTTTGTCAGCACAGTGGGAAAAGTGGCAGTTTTGGGCGAATAGGTTACTTCATTATCATCAGTGGGGACCAAATCAGATAAAGCCAGATCAGAAAGATGACCAAATTGACTGGGCAAAAATGTATTCAGTTTTAATTGTTTGGTTAGTTGGTTGCCTGGGATTAGGTGGATTAGCATTTTTGATCGAAATAATTATTGTCAAGTTGACTATTCCATCCATCAAAAAAAGTTCAGTGAAACAGTTGCCTCAGATAATTCAAGTGGTTCCCGGTTCAATTTAAAATGTCCGATTTTGAATTGCAAAAGTAATTTAGTTTATTAAGTAAATTAAGTGAATACAGATTTGTCAAAACTTCCACCAACATAATATAATCCTAACCAAATTTAGAAAACTACAGATGCATTCTCAAAACGTACCAGATATTTTCTCTACAATAAACATAACACTTGCTGTCCCTATGCCACACAATAAAAATATAAAAACAACCCGTATGTTACCATCGATACGGGCTGGTGAAATGTTTGGATTTACCACATTGATATGTTCCTTTAGTATGTTTTCCCACCATTTTAATATTCCAGTTCCCGCTAGGCTGCGAATTCGCTTCTGCATAAACGGCGGTACCATTCCCGAGAAATAGAATCCCATATAGTATGCTCCCAAGTGCTCCGTCCCAACATCTAACTGACCATCAGTATTATTCATAACGGTCTCTTTAGCATATTTTGCAGACAAGTAATATGGCAATATAATCGCCGTCTTATCGCACCTTTGCAAATGTTGTCTAATTTGATCCTCTGCCAAACGACTGTAATTTGTTAAAATGTCTACAACCGAGTTTAAGTCTAGATAAATAGTATTACGCATAAAGCGTTGGACAAGTAGCGTGTCCAAGTCAAAATATTTAGATTTTTGGTAAACCTTGGCGATATAATCAAGGAACTCTGGTTTTGATCACTGCAATTTCTGTCCGTGCATAACTGTGGTATACATGTTTACCAACTTTATTGTATTGAGTTATATGATGACTGTCACCATAAAACCTGATGTCTTCAGAAGAATTTACTGCTTCCCACGGATCGTAAAAGTATTTACTACCCGCATCAACTATTCTGCTGTAAATTTGAAAATTGTGGTTTAATAGCTGTCTGACTGTTGTGTATGGTATTCGTTGCCTAGGTAATATGATACGGTACAAGTTAGTACTTTTGAATGAATTACTGAGAATGATTCCCATCAGAAGGAAAACAGTTACGGTTATTTTTCGGCCTAGAAATATTTCGAAATTTACCCCTTGCTCTGTTAAAATTGTACAAAGCCACAATACACTGTGGACGTATTTATAAATACTGAAATGTTCTTGATTTAGCAAACGCTGTAGCAGTTAATAATATTGTTAGTATTATACCCAACCATGTTGGAATATCAAATACATTTAAAATTTCTATAAAAGAAAACGGTTTGAAAACTTCATTTTCACAACTAACAAAACCTAATTCAGAGCTGTAATCCTTGCTTGATATTGGGTAATATTTAGTTTGGCGAAATCTAAGCAATGCGTCAAAATATAGATGTATTCTAAATTGAAATCCGGAAGGAAATCCGGATTCAACTATGCCATTCTCACAAAAACCGCTAGTTGTTTCCACTTTATAACTATAATTACCGAAAATGTATTTCCACATGTGGATATAAGAAAGTGTGTGCGAATTCTGTTTTGATTTCGGATCTAACATTACCCACACTCGATTAGGTTTCATTTCTACAATGCTACATTTGAGAAACGCGAGATGTATATTTCGGATTTCCTTATAAGCTTCATCGCTCAGGTCAATAACTCGCCAACTTAGTTGCGAATTCTTATCAGGAAGGGCCATCTGGGTTATATTGTTGTATCTTTGATTTTTCCACTCTTCCATTGTAAATACCTGATTTAATGTCGTCGCATGACTGTCTATACAATCAAAGCAAAGTTTGTAAACTGTCACTTTTTGAGTTTTATTTGATAAAAATCCAACCGCAAAAACTTCAATGTTTGTACACGAGCGGGAAAATTTACTAAACAGTATTTTCCTTATCCATGAGGATGCATGGGTAATATTTAGAGCTTCGTTTTCAACTATGATTAGGTTCACGGTGGCGACTGAGCTGAGAACATTAGTGGATCCATCCATGAACCCCTTATGTCCCTCTTTTGTACTTTTGACTCGTTGCTCTGGTTGGCAGCTCCATTTAAAGTACCAGATCGGTGGATAGTATACTACCTTCGATACACTCTCAATCATACGCGAATTCTTGCCATATGAAGCTTGGCGCCAACAGACCAATCTCAACTTCACAATTCCATAACTTTGAATTAAGTAGAAACACGTCGTATGAAAATTTGGGATACAGATGATAGTAATAAGTTTCAGAAAATTTTGAGCATTCTAAATATTTACTAGCATTGCACACTGTACTATCTAATAAATTGGATGTCCATTTCCGTCTGATGTCTGTATCCCTCTTAACATTCACTTCTAAACTAATCAGCGGATAATTATTTGGAGGAACGATGTCCCTGTCCTGAAAGCTGAGCAAATGAATGAGACATTTTTCCCTAGAAAATGGAGCTGTAACTGAATGAATATTAACGGGAAATGATTTATAAATATCCGGTCTATATTTATATATTTTTGGGAAAGTTTTGTCGAGAAATGCTTTATCCTCCTGATAAACATTTTGTGCAGAAGTAAGAAAAATAAGAAAAGCGACAACAGTTAAAATTATTAGTCTATAAATTAGGGTGATTCTGTAGCAGTGAAGTAACATTCCGGGAGAATTGAACAAGTTATTTTGTTAGCGATTTGTTAGCATAACAATCGATTATTGCGTGCTATTTTCAAATAATCGTAATTGAATTAAATTTTATCTGTTATGTAACTAAGTTAGTTAAATAGTAACAACCTTCCAAATAATTTAAAAAAAGTTCTTTAAATGTTTCTTGAAGGTGACAGAACCAGGTTGAGCGTGCACACTGTTTTTAATTATTTAGGTTTATACTCCGTTAAAAAAAGTTCATTGAGCTGACATTTAAAAAGCACTCCAAGTCATGGTAACTATATTTTAAATTTAATAAAGAATTGAGATTACGAAAACGTTTAGAGTACGCCCCTTATTTGTAGAGTGTTTTCGATGAAGATTGTTCAGGTACAAAATTTAATTTAAAACAGCTCTCCTGTAAGCAATCAATTGTGTACTGTTCGGTTCGAGCTGAGAATACTTGGAAATATTATACAATTCCATCGCTGAAATCCTCTAGCCCTTAATGTCATTTTGCACCTATAATCTGTTCCAATTAAGTTTAAGTAGGCATGTAGCATTTTTAAGTATATAGCAATTTATATTATGTAATCAAAATTTGTTTGGAATCCAGCCCACAATAATTTACATCAATTTCACACTGATTAGTGATAAGGGTTTACTTAGCGCGTATGTAGTGATACGGCACCGCAGTGGTTGGAACAATACTGTTAAGAGTGAAGTGGATCTATTCATCTTATTAGATTGATGATAATCCAATAATTTGGATACGGACGAGAAAGTATCTTTCTAAAAGATGACAAATGTTTAATGGATCAACATTTACACAGCATTAATTTCTTTGCCTTGTTCAATACTTGGGCAGTGTAATAACATGATTTGGCGACTCACCACGGGGAATGGTAGCAGTTTTATCATAAGCCTCTTTTATCAGCTTAAGTATCTCCGTTGCTTTGTAGCTGTGGGTGGTGTTATATAATAGATTAGGAAATATCCATCAAATGAAATATACCCAAGAATTTACTTTTTTACACAATTGTGATCATCATTTAGAGATACTATTTTGCAATTTTTCAACTTGCAGCAATTCACTTCATTCCCAGTTAATATTGTTTACATTTTCCAAAACAATGTATTGGATATTAGCTATACAATTCTAATTTAAATTTCATATCATAAACCAAATTGCTGGCATACTTTAAAATATCTACTTGAATTTATCCGAGCATTCGTATAATTTTATTGCATGCTGCGTAACAGAAAAGCATGTATCCATCATTTATTAAAGCCAAATTGCAGTTCAAGATTTTATTGTCGAAAGTTTATTTTATAATCGAACAAAATCCATTTATTTCAAGACAATGCTAGAACAAACATCTCAAGTCTGTATACTGGGAAAACATTTTTAAACACTAAGTCTCAACAATACAGGTTCACATTTTAGGCAAGCATTTGTTATAATTCAAATCATCGGTAATATAAACCATCAAACATATAATCTTCTCTAATTGACCGATTTATCCATCGTCACTTAACATGTGTCATGTACACAAAATTGGAATCACAATTGAAATGGTTATATGATCCATTTCTTTCGTATATACATACATACGCTTAGTATGCCGTAATATATTTTACTTTCAAAATAACAAATAATTATACCAATTGTGTAAATACATATATCTCGTGAAGCTTGCCATTCATAAAATAAAAAGAGGCTATTTGATGTACATGTGTACTAGGAATGGTTAGTGAACAATGCAAGTATTTTTCGAGTTCAATACAAAAGAGGTAGCGGTTCTAAATTGAATGTTGTTTGTCCTGATAGAACAACCCAACTGATGATGAAACATTGTAGAATAGAAGCCCATAGTGGGCATCCACTGTAAATGCTCACATTGGAATAGACGGCTCAGTTAGAACGTAAGTTGATACATCCTCACATAACAAACATATAAGTCTAGTAGATTTGCCATTATGTTAAATAGAACACTTATAAATATAACTTTATGGTTATACATTGTTATAATCGGAGTTTCCAGTGCAGATGATGCAAGCGAAAATCATTTGCTACAAAAGTCTATGCTAGAAATTTTTGCTACCATTTTAAAACAAAATCCCACCGCCATCCAAGTTCACTTCGCTTTCACATATTTTGACTTTCTAAAATTACAAGAAGTTCAAGTAAGCCAAATAGTTATATTTAAATATAAATCCGACTGGGAGTCATTGGTCAAACTTGGAAACCACTGGAAACGATTTTCTCAGCCAGTTAATATTGTAATTTCTAAAGTTGGAGATAAAGCAGCAAACTCAAAAGTGATAGAAGTGTTCCGTTATTTATCATACTACTCCACAGCAATATTTTTATATTTGGACAGAGGAGATGGTACCCTAATTTTGGATGAAGTTCGTTCTAACTTTCCAGCTTTAAAATTAGCCATATCTCGAACAGGAATTTCTATACACACATCATATCAAGCTCAACAGAAACTTTGTTGCAATACCATCCAAACAACTATTACGTCTATCGATATGTGCTCATTATTGTTTCTTCTTAATCCCAGCAAATTACATAAAACCTTATTCAGAAACTTTCATCAGAGGAAGATTGACGCTCTTGGAAGTAAAATTAACGCGATATATTTGAGTCCAACTTTATATGGAAACGATAGATTTGCCTGCAGACGATTAGTTCCTCGAAGTATTCAAATGAACTATTGTGATTACGATTTAATGTCTGCAATAACGTTAGCTGAAGTACATAACGCGACAATGCGAATTCTCTCTTTTGGAATGCCCGGCGAGATGGCGGCAGTTCAACGTAATTTCGGTGGACAATTCATTGAAGCGTATTCCTTTCGTGTAGGACCCCAGCCATTAACGGAATTCCAATTCATTTCACTTACTGGTCTTGCTTTCATAGAAATGACTTCACATATTCCTTTATATTGCCTCAAAGGAAATCTTAACATTTCACATCCCGGAGTATATGTCTGGACATCACCATTCAGATGGCAAATATGGTTGTTCATTTTCTGCTTCTTACTTACAGTTGCAGTTTGCCGAACAGTAACCAAGTTTTCGGAGTTTCCCAGTCACTTCCTTTCTGTAATCCAAATATTTATTGGGCAGTCGTTTCCCGATGTGATGTGGTATAAACAGAGATATATTTTTTGGTCCGTTTCCATTGTTGGACTCATGCTCTGTTTACTTTATAGCAACACTATGACAAGCTTCGTCACGGTGGTTACTAAACCGAAACTGTTTGAATCTCTAAAAGAAATTATCCTCGACGGATACAAACTGCTCTATGATAAAACTCAATTACCTAATCCGCAAGGGAACTACCATTACACTTTTAAAATTCGCAATATGTTGGATTCTCTTAAAGACGCTTTCCATCCTTTAAATCATTCAAACTGGCTATCCGATATGAATACAAAATGTTTCGTGATAAAGGGCACAACTTCGTCAGATACATTGAAAGAATATTATACATCCTGGGTGAACGATATGAATAAAAAGAACAACGAAAACTTCATAACTGAATGCCATACCATCAAAGAAACTTTGGATCCCTACCCTCATTTTTGGGTGATGTGGGCAATAAACAGAGTGTGGATGCAAGATACGATTCAAAGATTGGCAGATAGTGGATTGTCAGCGCAGTGGGAAAAATGGCAAAACTGGGCTAGCAGGCTAATTCATTATAATACTTGGGGACCAAATGGGCTCAATGCAAGTCAGAAAGACGACATAATTAAAGGAAACAAGATTTATCCTATGCTGATTGCTTTGATAACCGGATGCCTTGGGAGTGGTGGGTTAGCATTTCTGATTGAAATTAAGGCCGTCAAGTTATTTTTGGCAGTCTTTAGAAGAACCAAAGTACAAAAATTCGTCATATTGAAATAAACCGTAGCAAAATAGCTACCCGTATTTTAGGATCAAAAATATTGAAATATTGTGAGAGTGGAATTTTTATTGTTGAATTCTGCTGATATATATAATAAATTCATACTTTCGTTAAACGGATAAGTTATTGAAAAGAGCAAAACCATATTTTTATATTAACAAGCAACACTTTATCTTGAAGGCATCTCTCCAAGAGAAATTTTACCAACAGTTTAGATACCATTCCATGATAACGTTATTGACAGTTTATAATAATTTTGCATGTAAATAATAAGTCTTTTTCCCCACCTTAAGAACACAATCATGCATAAATATAATTAATAAATATGTGCTACGATATATTCACATTCTGAAGATTTTTCTGATATAAGGCTCCTTTATCGTGACACATTATTGATAAAATGGTTCAAGTCAATACATTCATATCCGTAAATCGAATCTTCAATGTTATTTCTAACGTAAAAAAATTATATAAAATTCTTCCTGTTTTGCAAGGCTAATCATTTAACATTGTATAACCTGATATTACGCCATCTCAATATAAGAGAAATTTTCTCATAGCAACTATGACAATTCTTTGAAACACACTTAACTAAAAACGAAATTCCGACCAATAGATTCCAACAAACTAGGACAATAAATATTACCAAACTATTCCCATTCAAATTGGCTGGATTTACTCCTACCGTTTCCAGATTTATTTGTTCTTTCAAGACAAGTCCCCACCAATCTAATATTCCAGTTCCTGCAATGCTTTGAATTCTTTTTACCATAAATGGGGGAATAAATCATAGAAAATAATATTCAATATAATATGCACCAACTTGTTCGATTCCAATATCCAAATGAACTTGGTCCTTTTATTACTTTGCATACTTAAATAAAATCTATTTATGCTCCTCATTCACACAAGATTCTTCCTATCATGCACAATTAATCTATTGAGATTGTATAACCTTACTATAGAACCTCTTTTCATGAAAGAAATTTTGTTATAACAATCGAACATCTTCCTTGAAACGCTCTCTACAAGAAACGCAACCACAGCTAACGTAGTACCACAAAGTAAGGCAATAAAAATAACCAAAATATTTCCCTTCATACTTGCTGGATTCACTTCATCCTCAGTGGGATTTATTGTTTCATTCAACACGCCACCCCACCAATCTAATATTCCAGTGTGTTGTATACTTCGAATTCGCTTTTGCATAAACGGCGGAATAATCCCTACAAAATAAAATCCAATATAGTATCTTCCTAATTGTTCCGTGCCAACGTCAACCTGAACCCTGCGGTTTTCCTTAATAGTTTCCTTTGCGTAAGCAATAGATAAATAATATGGTAAAATGATTGCTTTTCTATCACAAAGGTTCAAATGCTGCTTTATCTGCACATCTGTCGATGACGTAAAGTTTGCCAAAAGATAAAAAATATCTAAACTCCATAGAACTAATTTGTTTCCAGCCAGCTTCAGAAAAAACTCCTTATCCAACTCGAAATAACTCGACGCCTGATAAATTTTTGTTATATATTGAATGAACTCAAACTTCGCAACCGACACATTTTCGTACAAATCATCGTACAACATTGCAATTTCTGTTCGAATCAAATTATGATCTACCCACACATCAAGTCTCCTGCCTTTAATTATATGGTGATTATCACCATAGAACGAAGCATTGGACATATTTGCTATCTCTATCTCATCCAAAGTTCCACCTGTCCCGTCAACTATTCTACTGTAAAGCTGAAACTTGTGGTTAATCAGTTCTCCAAATGTGGTGTATGGCAACCTTTGCCTGGGTAGCATCATACGATAAATATTCGTGCTTTTGTATGCATTACTTATGATTATTGCCATGAGAAGAAATATTGCTCCAAATAATTTTCGGCCTTGAAATATATTCAGGTCGATTCCTTGTTCTAATAAGGCAGTGACCACGAAGGCAATAGTGTTTAAAAGATTCTGGGTACTAAAATAATCGGTTCTAGATAATGCTACCGAAGTAAATAATATTATCAAAATGATTGAAATCCATGTAGAAATATCATAAATGCTGAAAAACTCAACGAAGACCAATGGCTCCAAAACTTGTTTGTCACAACTGACAAAGGTTAGCTCGGAGCTTTGGTCTTGTGCAGATATCGGGTAATATTTTGTCTTGCGAATTCCAAGCAACGCTTGAAAATACATATGTATTCTTAATTGTTTCCTCTTAGGAATGCCGATACCCCCGATATCAGACTTAATATCACCGTCATCCACCTGATAGCTATGGTTGCTGAAAACCGATTTCCATACGTTAGCATAAGAGAGCGTTACTGACTTCTGTTTTGATTCCGGATAAAGCATTATCCAAGTAGCGCTTGAATTCCTCTCGTCTTTGTATTTCAGGAAGGACTCTTGAAAGTTACGAATATCTTTATAAGCGCCCCTACTCAAATCAATGATTCGCCAATCCAACCTTGAGTTAGGGTTCGGGAACGACAATTCAGCCAATTTGGAATACGTTCGATTGTTCCAATCCTCTAATGAAAATTTGATTGTTGATTCCACGGTGTTATCGTCTGTGCAGTCGAAGCAGAGTTTGTATAATGCCAATGACGAATTTTCACCATTTAATATTGCTATCGCAAAGGCATCGATGTTGGTACAGGAGGGGGCTAATTTGTAATATAGAGTATACATTATCCAATCAGAAGCCTGAGAATTACTTACAATATCATTCTCAATAATGAACAGATTTAATGTAGCCACTAATGTGAGTAAGTTGGTGGCGCGTTTAGTTAAATCTTCATGATTTTTTGGTATATACATGTATCGTCTTTTTCCAAGTTCGCAACTCTGTTTGTAGGTCCAAAT
>JAHZMV010004755.1:0-32406 GCA_027743765.1 Coecobrya sp. COE2 | reverse complement strand
CATAAGGATTAAGTGTTAACAGGCCTGTTAACACATTAGATCTTATGTGTTAACAGGCCAAAAACCTGGTAAGTATAATCCTACCCATCATTACTTATGCATTGGACATAAATAGTCTGTGAACATTTTCATTGAAAGTTGAATTTTAGATAAATAAAATAAATTGAAAATTGCGCAGCCCATAGATAGGTTAATGCAATGTCATTAAGAACCATTCATATAATATATCTTTTTGCTAGTTTTCAAGAGCATTACCGAAAGATTCTAATATAATGACAAGAATAAATATTATTCTACCTGAAAATCAATACAAATGACTTTAAAATAATTGCTTCGTGCGTCATTGGTCATTTCCCCTAGCTTATAATATGTATTTATTTCTTTGTAGTGAAATGGCAGTAATAAAGAATTAATATATACTGATTAGGTTTATTATTTAAGATAATTGAATTTTCCGTTTATGTCAAGAACGATACAAAAGGATTTTAAAATCCTTCCTAGATTTTACTATTAATTCAATGACGCACATGGAAAGAGGTTATCCGGAAGCGATCTATTGTTGTTTTGTTACTTTTACATTTGCAGCAGCCTTGTGATCCAACTCTCAATTTTACTGATTGCTTTTGGCTACGAATATATTTAGTAAATGACATCTGAGCATAGGTACATAATGTAGTTCGTTCGTTTGAAGTTCATTTCGTTTACTCGGAGTTTAATCTCAAATTATTATTTGCGTTCTACTTATCCCGACAGTATGTATACCTGTGTAGAATAGAACCACGAATAGAAAGATTATGTAGGTACTATTTTTGCCAAATCACAAAAAATGAAAATTGCAATCAATTGATATGGTCAGTTCCAAAGAATTTTTTAAAAATTCTTAAGAAATGTAGCATCCTTTATACATTGTACATGATGGGTTACGTCACACAATCTCATGTAACTATCTTGGTTGAATTTGAAAATGTAGTAATCCGTAACAAGGATGAAGCAAAATCTTTTCTACTTACAAATAACGTCACTCGACTATCTGTGACCCTTACCAATATTCCATAATGATGCACACATCGCGTCCCATATCGTCTTTCGCACTCTATGCATGTACATATGTATAGAAAGCAATTTTGTACGTGCATATAATAATATAAGAATATCCATACTTTCACTATTTTCACCAGATGAATGCAGTACTATTTGTAGTTTTAGATTTGATCCCTTTCCCATAAAAAGCAATCGATGGATTGAAGTAAATAGGGAGTTCGCACAGGAAAATAACTCACGTACGTACGGTCGAACGTCCTTCCGTCCTTCGTTCATCCTATTATGTAGAATTTCTATGATGTATGGGTTTTCATTGTTTGGAGTAATCATCGCATCACTGTTCGATATTGTATTTGAGGGGCTTTGACTTTGTTAGTCACTCGTCAGCCAGTTGTGTCTCTGTCATTTTCCCTTTCAATCTGAAAAATACGATCAAAGTAACTTGCCTTTTTGGATATGCTTTGAAACTAACTAACTAACACTGTTCAGCAGCTAGCTACTAAAGTAGAAGTCTCTTTCTTCTGTACTACGCTGGATACTTTTATATGTTTTTAGATTGTAATCACTCATTCATTGGGTCGTTTCATTCATTCATTATTATCCCTTCAAATTGATGGATCGAACGATTCTCCTTGACTTGAAATGAAATGAACTTTTTTTTCGTTTTCGTATCAACAAACCAGCGACAGGAAAGCAACTTCTCAAATATAATCAGTACTAGAATTCGTGTAGCAAGTGGAATTGAATGGGGCACCCCTTCTGTTGGTGCAGTTCGGCTTACGTTTTCTCATCGCAATGCAATGCACTATCAAAAAGACTTATCCGTACTAATAGGATATTACCAAGTTTTCATTTACTGGAATCAGCTTTAAGCTCAGTTCCCTGAAGAAGTACGAAAGTGTAACGAATCGGAGATGCGATATGTTGCTGATATATCACAAAAAATGTCAATCTTTGCTGGTGGGAGTTGATAATTCTTTGACACATGACCATTTTTAAAACTTCAACTCCTCCAAACATTCAGCCAAGTTTATTTCCACAGTTTTCTTTGCTTAATTTACTGTATAAAAATCGCTTTCCGTTTAAAAAAACTTTTTTTCCCGGGGAGATTTTAACTAGGGAGTAAATTGCTAATGTTGAATTTATGCAGTGCACGTTTAAATGATCCAATAGCTTGTGGCGATATCATTTAAAATTTGAGCTGGGACATTACCAAAGCACATTTAGATAAACGATTTTAAAATATTAATATATTATCACATTCATTTTAAGGGGAGAATTCGACTTACATTTTTCACCGTTGAGATTTCATATTTAAATGGCTGATTGCATTTTAGAATAGAGAACATTTTGCTTGAAGGTACATATATGCATTTATCAAACTAGAGAGAAAACATTAAAGTACATTATTTATTTGTAGTTAAAATAACCACCTTGGAAGGACCGTTTTTATGACTTGATTTGAAAATCGATTGCATAACTAACACTCATTTTGAAAATGGCGACTAGATCACCATCGTCAACAACAAACCAGCTCTGAATCCGATTGTACTTGCTACCGAAACCTTAAATTAGTCAAGCGTGTCTGCACTGTTGCTTCTGCTTGCGTCAATAAGAAGTGCAAATAAACAAAGTTTCAACTTTCAGCATTGCATTATCGAATTAATTGAAGTGCCAAGAGTAAATTGTCCAAAAGTTAAAAATCGAATTCAAAGCGGCTCTGACAGTTTTTGTGGTTTAGAAGGCTATAAACGTATATGTCGGGTTTCTCAAATGTAAATACATATAATGATGACACTGCATTTTCATGTGCGTAGTATGTATGTAGCAAGTGCACACGTTATTAAGCTTTCCCCCCAGTTTCTCACCGCTTGAATGACTCAACAAGATAGATAGGAAATGGGAACGATGAAATTCAAGTAGATTGAACAAAATGTGGTTTACCCTTTGCTTGTGCCTGATTTTGTGTACTGCTCGAAAATATTAACTGCGGTTTTATTTCATTCATGTTGGGTGGGTGGATATGATTCCTTCCTTCCTCTTCTTACTTACAGTTTGACGGAACAACTAACTGTACAAAAAGTGTCGAGAAGAAGAGAAAAGCATAATGTGGGATGACATATACTTGATGCCTATTACAATGCTTACGGCACGAAAAGTAAAAGTAAGTTTCGAAAGAAAGGGGTGAGTGTAATAGGGTGCGTGCTTGCCGCTACCATTATGTAGTGTTGCGTCATAAAGTAATTTTACTGGATTCCCCAGAGACTTCATGAAACTTTGAAAACCTATAAACTTTACAACTTTCATACACGAATAGTGTATATCACTGCTCAATTATGAGCAACGTGGCTTAATCCTGTCAGATTATTACTTTGTTGTTGCAATCATAATAATATGTGTACTGCGTTACGTATTAGTATTGGGGCACTGAGCAATGCAACAAAGAAAAACTCACGTTCTTTTCAGAAAACTACTTTAGTGGCAGACGTTATAAGCATAAAAAATAAAGAAAGTGCTGAAAAATACATACATATTTTGAATTTGAATACAAGTGTGTGTACCAGGTGACCAATATTTTGTAAATATAATAGTTATTTCAATTTATTATTTTTTCTCTAGAAATATACTTATAGTTTGTCATACTATTGTATCATTCTTGGACACTATATTATTATAGTTATTCGTTATTCATTTTCATGGTTGAATGAATGAGTAAAAGTTCCCCAAAAATGAAACAAAACTTTGTTCAATGAAGTATGAATGAATCCATCAATTACTGCAATTCGTTTCAAACTACCAGCTTTAATTGAACAGACGCCCAGATTCTGTTGAAACAGCTACGCATGTAAGATCAAACTTGCTGCTCACTGGGTAATCAGAACACGACGACCCTGTCAAGATCAATACACAGGGTGTACCTACAGAACTCATTTGCATATACTTCCGGTTCGTCGAGTTCATATTTATTACTGTTAAACTAATCGGAAAATGAAGAAATTGGACAAAACTGGTGTATTCTTGCACGAATACATTCTATATACTGATGACTGTAGACTGGATCATTAAATATTTATCAAAAATTGCTCCAATCCAATCTATGATAAGGAACGCCTGTAAAGTACAGAGCTTATCGTAATGACACTCCTAACATTATTTTGAACTTGAAGTACAGCAGTAGTAAAAGTGATGTATATGCACATGAGGCTTTAATCATAATACGCCGTCTGCTGGGTGCATTTTAGATAGATACCATAGAGTGCAACCACCACCACTAATATGCTCCTACTACTACATCATCACCACCAATGCACTTTTTACATTAGAGTAGAAAACCCTAAGCTCATTTTAGTGGCTGGTGTAGCCACGCTTAATTCGACTTGCTCGTCGAGTACGTGTGTGCGTGAGGTTGAGCCATCCTAACAAAAGTTCATTTGGTATTTCATAGCTGATCTTTATTACTTCTAAAAGGCTTACATTATTATGCGATTTTCTCCATCCTAAAAGCCTTATTACTCACCAGACAAACTTTTACCCTGGAATAATAATAATATCCTCCTCATCATCAGTTGATAACAACAGTACTCATAAATATCTACGCAGTTCATGTGCTGGCGCATATATATTGTTGTGGTGTGCTCATCTCGGTGCTTAATATACTTTATGTCGTTCGTACGTACGCAATACATCATGCATAATACCAGCTAAATTTACCTTCGTCCCCTAACATCCATAAATGACCCTTTAACAAATAGCTTTGACTTGGAACGCATGCATGCATTCAACGCTTTAAATCCTAGCCGAAACACAATAATATTACCAAGCCCTATATTATGTACATTCGTTGATGAGTAGTATTCCCTTGTGAAAGAAATAATAAATGCGTGCGTAGTAAATATTATATTTTTTACCGCAACATGTAGAATGGATTTATTTACTATTATATAGGCAAATGTTCTCTATAATTCCATATACCCATGTTATCATTATTATGATGATTATTGCAAAACAACCCTTCTTGAACAGTCTCGACTTGAAAAAAAGTATGGAATAGCGGTGGTGGTGGAGTGATGATGACGTTGGTGAAGAACTGAAGAGAGGCACATAAAAAGGGAATTGTACATAATATGTAATGTGCTTTCGCCCTTGTTCAACAGAAGGAAGGAGAAAAGAAAGAGAAAAAGAATAATGCCGCTTCTGCTGCTATTCGTAATTACTAGGACGAGCCTCAATTTTTATTATGTATGCTGTCGGCGTGCCTTACTCATCTTGATTCTTCTCGTTCCTCTTCCTCTGGTGGGGATACATGTGCACTAGCGAGCACACATATCCCGTTTTTGTATAAATATCACCTATCTAATGCTCATTTTTTCTGGTTCTCTTCAAATACGGCAATGGCACGTCCCATCGAGTTGTCTTGCAGAATGTCCCTTTCAAAAGTATAGAAAAAATCGTATACCTATTCTTTATGGGTACGCGTTATCCACCAATTTTACACAGTGTAACATGGAGTGTCAAAAAGATACATGTTTTTGGTTTTTGTGTATGCATATGTCTGTCTGTATGTTTGTGTGGTTGACTGCAAATTGTATATGACAGGACCATACACTGTGTACACACTAGTACGAACATTACATAACGATGACTCACACATGTCACTTTGTCGGATACCACATCAAAAACATTTTTTACCCATTTCATATTATTTTGTGGATGATGTACATTTGTTACATTATGGTTAAATCTCCAGTTTCCACTTCTTGATGGCTTGGGAATAGCATGGATTATATACACACGCCAAAAAATCGACTTTTTATGATATTTTGACTGCATGTTGAATAAAAACTTGAAAGTCAATATGCACGTAGATATATCCGGATAAGGATTAAAATTATATGAGAAAAGGGTAGTTGACAAATTCGGTTGGTACATACTAATCTAATATTATGCCCTTATACCAACAGATCTGTAATTCACAAGCTGTTCACATGTTTGCTCATTTTAAGTACACATTAGAAATTATTTGTTGTAATGTAAATGTAAATTTATTATAAAGTAAAATTGCATTACTATTACAACAAAGAGGGACAGCTAGTATCCTTCTATTTGAAGAACAAGCCCTTGCCCACTGATTTATATCCTGCACAAATTGTGGTGTTTCCAATAAAGTCAACTTTCATTTCAGCAAGGATGATGATGACAGTTCCATAATACACGTATAGTGTATTATACATTATTATCCGTGGAAAGTATACTTGCTACACATACCACCAAAACCGTGCCGAATTCATGAAAAGACACAAGCTCACGCACAAGGACTTGGTATTGAGGAGTAAGCACATTACAAGCAAAGTCCTTCATAAAATATCGTTCTGAGATCTAAGCAGACTAGCAGACCACCACCACCACCGCTTATTTCATGTCTGAAACCGTTTCACAAGAGAGAAGGAGATTCTGATTTGAAGCTTGAAGCAAGTAGGCATTATGTAACGAGTGTAACTTGTGATGATCTGTGCGGAAGGATGTGATCCGGTTCCAATCATTTCAAATTATTATTGTAATACCCAAGCAGTAGTGAGACGGCCGTCAGATTTTGGATCGTAAGGTTATATCAAGACTACTGGTTCATACATATCTTTTTGTTATATAAAAACAGAAGATTCCAAGCATATAAAGTTGACTATGCTAGATGGAATATATAGAGGGTGGCAATGCAAAGGAAGGGATCACCTAAAAGTATGGTCTCTCTCCTTTTTACTTTTACTATCATATCATCTCCAAATCGTTGCCTCATCTAATCAAATGTGTAACGGGGGAACCTAGAGACAGATGAGGAAAAGGAAAGCGAAGAGTTGAACAGTGAGTATCAATTCCGTATCATAATAATAATATGCTTCATATGATATGATATCGATACCGCATCATGTTGCATGTAGAAGTAATAATATTTCGCCCCTCTCTCTTCAACCTCACTAAACAACCTTACTTGTGACATGCATAAACTGTTTCAGATTCACAGTATTGTGTTATTCTCCTCTGCGGCGGCGAATGAGTGTGCTTCTTCAAAATATTGTAAGCGCTCAGAACAGGCAAGACTACCGGAGAGAAGAGTCGAGGAGAGAGTGAGAGAGACGTGAAACAGTTTTTACATCTCTGATACTTCTGCTCCTGCAGCAGGACAGAAGGTATTTAATAGGTTCATGTATAGAACAACGATCCTTTTGCTCCTCAGCGGATCTCTTGCTACTGGAAAGTGTCTCTCTTCTCCTTCTGAACAGTCCAGAGGGAATACATTTTCTGTTATTCACTACATTTGTCGCATTAGGAAAATGATGACATGAAGACAAGCATGAGAGAACTTGTACACTTTTCCTAACTATATTTATATAGGGTACATGCTTATTATTACTCCAGATAGGGTGCACAACCCGTGTTGAGTTTATTTCATTAGTTTGGTTCACTTCGTTCAATATAACTTACATGCATAATATAGTACACAGAGACAATATACAGGTTTTTTGGTATATTAATATCATCGTCCCTGAAAAAAGTTGTGATGTAAGCTTTCTGCGCTTCTTTCTCAAAAAAGTGTATCTTTAACTAAGACCTTTTGGGATGTCTATTACAGCACGAAAGTTGTAAATGTGAATATTGTTGGTAATTACGTAACAATATGCGGCAACTCGGTAAATTCATAGTCGACTTGCACTGAGCACGTATACCCAATAGACTTTACTTTTGACAGAAGCCCTGAAAATGAATGATCCTATAAAGTATTACGCCCCAAGTTCAAAATGTACATGGTGATGGAACCATTGAATAGTATGCGAGAAAGTCAAACGCTTAATTTTACTACGGTTCTTGTATATACTGTACAGTTTTCCTCCAAATTTTTTGTAACTTTGCACTACATGCTAGCAAAAATAACAATTAAATTGACACTGGTTTTATTCATTGGACAAATCAAGCTAAATAAAGTGGAGTCTAATTTCAACCAAGCCATATAATTGAATCTGCCAGAACAAAAACCTTTCTTATAAATATAACAATTCATTCAACCTTGAATATTGTCCCCCTTTTCTCCCTTCGCTTGCTTGCTTCCTAATTCCATTCTCAAATGGGATTACTCAAGAAAATATACTATAATACTGCGGCTCACATACAATCATCTGAATCATCAGGGTATGTACATATACACATCAGTGAATTAGGGTATAGTAAAGTATAGGATGCGACATTTCCAACAAAAAACTGTTGCTATATATATTATACTTGTTTCACTTTCTGGTTTCTCCTGTCCATCCTTGACTATCAAATTCTACTACCATTTCTATTGAGAAAGTTGCTTCAAGTGAGTAAACTAAACTGTACGACCAAGTTTTCCCCTTACTTTTCTATCTGTAGTCATCATGAAATTCCTAATAAAATGACCTTCCAACCAAATGGAATGGTCATAATCAAGTCTCGTAATAATGGTACCTAATAACAATAATTGTAATATGGAATTAGAATAGGGCTGCACTTTATTAAACTTATATTGTCCAAATTTCTCGTACGTTCACATAACACATCGTCCTTTTCCTTGCTTCCTTGAAAATTACCCGCTTTTTTAGGTAACTTTTAAAATAGAATCAACGGAAACGCACCCCACCCTACCAACAAACCGCTAAAAGTGAAATTCCGCACAAATGAGATGAAAATAATGGAAAATGATTTCTTTCTGGGAAGAGAGTAGCACCCATGCTCAACTTATAGAGTGAAAGGTAGTCGTGTACGTCGAAACAGTCCTTGAAACANGAAAGGTAGTCGTGTACGTCGAAACAGTCCTTGAAACAAACGCAGATTTTTACCAACATTCATAATAATATTTACCATGTCACGTGTCATTCAACTTTTGTGGCGTTGTCAGTATTCCTCACTGGCGACTAGACAGTTTTTTGCGGTTACAATATCATATTACTATTTTTATTAAAAATGTTACTGGCCACTTTCCCTTTTTCGTTTCTAACAAGTGTCAGTTCTTTCTTCTCGTTTCATGCACTTATCATCTAAAATTCAATGGAAGCTTCAACTTCAAAAATGTTGAAAAGGAGAGGAAAATAAAGAGGAAGAAGAACCTTCCCGTTTTTCTACATTCATTAGCACAACTAGCTGTAATAGTGAAAAGAAAAAGCACTTAATGAAATTTAAATAATGAAAGAAAAAATAACAGGATAGACAGAATGAATACCACAAAGGAAACATGACACAAAAAATTGTTTTAATATGCTTGTCATTCCACACATTCCGTCTTATTCTTGCTCGCAGCCTGATATTCATTGTCAAATCAAGAAAATTGTTTTCAGCTTTCTCTCCTCTGATAAAAATTTACTCGTTCCTTCGTTAGTTTCTGTAATAGATATTACAGAGACAGTTGAGAAACAGAGTAACTACACGAACACATTGATTGTGCGTTCCATGCGTAATGTGTGTATTACCAGAGAAGGGCTCGGGACCCAAACTTAACAAGCTGCTTCTAGAATGAATAAATGAGTAGTGAATTTACTACGTATATAACAATTATTACATACATACATCGTTATTTGTGAAAATATTCGTTTCTCAAACAGATATATATGTGTAGACATGCTCAGTAAAAATGAACTTGATTTGATCTCTGATGTGGGAGGCGAGGCGAAATGAATGAATGACTCATGTTTTGCTGATGATGAAATGAGAGAAATCTCGAAAGAGAAAATGGGACTCTGACAATAATATTAGACAAGAAATACAATGTACGTCCACAAAGACAGCTGCCTTCAGTAAACGGACTAGAGAAAATGCGGGACTGTGGGATCAAATTTTACTTTCGTTTCCTTCATTTACTCATAGGATCGTCCTAGTGACTTTGTGTGCAGTTTCGTTAAAGAGGACAGTGCAGGGCTTAATGCATAAAACATATGCACGCCCCTGTTTGCTGAAACGACGAAGGAAAGACTGAAACGTGAAATCTTTCGAACCCAGAGACATGAATCTATAGCGAGTATATGCATAAAGTAAATACTTCAGACTGTATTATTATCATCAGCGTTCGGCAAACAGTATTTAGTAGGTTATAAGGAATAATCACGTGTGTACGAACGAATAATACGGTAATTCTATAAGTTTTGTGATGATATAGAGAAAAGGTGCGTATATAGCTGTAGTAGTCCTTGAAGCATGAAAACGTGACTTTCTCTAGAACAAAGTAGCTGCTTATCAGGGAGATGAACCTTTATATTTGGTAGCTGTACAAAGATGCATAAATACGATCAAATGAAGATTGGACGGGGGAAACTGTTACAGTAACTATATCGAATGCAAACCTTTTATATATTTTAGTATATCACACCGATACGATGCAGCTTTTTATAATTGAGAAGTTTGCATTTGATAATACTAAATATAACACCAAAAATAGTATCAACTTCGTCATAAAGAATTAAAAGAAGAGCTATGCCACGGTGACTATCGTTCTCCCTGGTTTTTGACAAGTGAGAAGAGAGAAGGACAGAGACAGAGATTAGTTGAAGTGCCGTGCTTATATGATTATTGGCATCAGCAGGGTATTTAGAATCCTAAATGAGAGCAAAGTTGGCACTTATTATACAGTAGAAGAAATTCCCTTCTTTTTCACATCTTCACTCCTTGCAAGAAGTGGGGTGAATGTACGTTTCAAAGGGAAAATGACTTTTTCTTCACAGTGTATAAGCATTTGCCTCAACCTCCAAACCGTCCAAACGCATGCCAGTACCTATAATGAAACGACGAACGGTCCACCTTGTTATTTAGCGGGTGCTTCTGTTGTACACGAAGAATATCATCATTATGATACACAATGAACAAAATGTATTTTATTGAGCGTGTGGCAGTTGAGCTGAATGAATTGAAGAGCCGTAGAGAACAGCAGTCATGGTACTTGTATTATATGTAGCAGAGGACGCACAACGCAGAGTCTTAGATTTCTTTACGGACAATATTTCATTCTTGATGATGGGAATACACAACAACTTTCTCTCTCACTCTGATGATGCAAGCGGGAGTCAAGCAAAGGCAGTCATAGTAGACTGTGTAAAGTGGTAACATTAATAGTAATGAGAATTACATAGTTTCCTCATAAAATTACTCCTATTTCATTCCACACACTACTACACTATACAACAAACCCACACACATTATAGACTATATAACCCAATTCAGTTCGCTTCATGTGTTAAAATTGAAGATCCTGTTTGTAACACCATCCTTAGAACCATCTTTGTTGGTTGAGTTTCCGTAAGGAAAATACGTACAATAGTGGGCACATATAAGCCATTTCCTGTGAAAAGGAACAACAAAAGGGAAAGTGTAGTTTTAGTTGTGATGTGGTCGCTCATTATTACTCCTTGCTGCTCATGGAAATAGTAGTGGTGTACTACTTACCAACTAATACAACTGCTTTATTTGTGCTTAAACCATCACATCAATACCTAATAGTGAATGAATGAGGGAAACTTTTGATTCCAAGTAAGCCCCAATGATGATTTTCTGCTTTGCTTTAGTTTTCCTCTTCACTTTAGTATATTTCTTCCCCCGATGAGTTTGGAATGATGATGGTGATGATGATGGCTGTGTGTAACATTGTCTTGATTTACCAAGAAAGCCAATGGAGAAGCCACGCAATTCATTTAATTAGTGCCATCTCGTATTACTCCATGTGATGCCATTAGTTTAGAAAGTGTTCTAAAATAATCTCATTTTCTACTAGAAAGGGAGCAATGATAGAATTTACCGATGTCAATACACTTTTAGTTCGTCAACAGCGGTACACACACGATCAAAGATTGAAGATGAAATGTTGCACACGCCATCTTTTCTATGTTGACTAGTGCCTCAATTCACTTTATTCCCTGAATTGTACAATTTATTCCTCATAATTGAAATAATACCAAAACATAGCTTTCATTTTTCTTTCATCGCTCCTTGTAATTCTCCTGAATTGTTCCAATTTATACATAGATATTTTTCTAAAGAAACATCGCTTTTCTCCTCGAACGCACCGAATGGTGCAACTTGAATTCATCATTCTGAAAATGATCGTGTGTATGTCTCGCGAATACTTGATAGGTAGACGACGATCATACATATTCCAATGTTTATGGTTGCCCTATAAAAGTAAAGGGGGATAACTCATAGCTCATCTTTAATACAGCCGCATGCAAGTATGCAATCGGCATCAATTCATAACGCACCCCGCTACACCATACGGATTTATAGTGTTGTGTATGCCAACATCGAAATCTTGTATTCAGCTCACGATTTTTTTTCCACAACAAAAAACCAATCGGAAGGAGTAGCATCTGAATGATAAAATGCATAACTAAAGAAAAATATATATCACTAAAGTATTTTTTTCATTGGATTTCTGTTTCCTCCTTTCTTTGATAGTATATACTGTTATAGTAGTTGTGTAGACGAAGCGAGAACGAAGAAAAGGAGGAAGACAACCCACAGGGGCAAATGGGTACTTGGCTTGGGTGTCTCTGGCACTCCTCTAACGATGAAGAATACACGGCCTGATCAGTAAAGGCATTAGGAAGTTGGAAACGAAAAGTAAGAAGAAGAGAAGACTACTGCTATTACTGTGGTGGTGGAGGAGGAAAGAAACTTATTCCCATCCCGATCTCAAATCAATACCGCATAACGAGATCCATTGTTATCCATTTTACATCTTCGATAACAGCCTTTTCATTAGAAATTTGGAAGGGAAAGGAAGGAAGGAAGAAGTAAGTAGACGAAAAGGAAGAAGTCGGAAGAGAACAGGGTAGGGATTACTGCAGTTGCCACTTTACTGGTTCCTCTTTACTTGGTTTATACAGTAAGGCATAAAGGAAAATAATGCATTGATATAGGGAGAAAGTATCAAGCCAACATTCTGTGTATATGTACAGAGTCATTGACGACAGGACAAGTTACGACGACAAGCTATCGAAGAGAAGCCAAGAAAACGCGATGCGACGTGAAAAGACATTACTTGCTTACTAGAAAAGAAGAGGATAACACAAGGCCAAAGCCAAGTCAGCAATAGTTTTTGTATTGGTCGCCCACACGGATACACTTTGAAAATCTATATAAAACGAGTGACATTATCACGTACATTTTATTATTGTGCCCATTTGATGTTCGTATATACCTACATATAGTGTAGTTTAGCTGAGTAAGTTAGTAAACCAAAGGATATCTATTGGTCTCATTTCTACTTTATTGTCAATGAAGAACACGTTATGCAGAAGAGTGTATAGAAAATGCAGCTTCACTCTGGAATTTGCCGTGTGACAGGGACACTTTCTCCCTGTTCAACCTCAGTACGTAGATAGTTGTCAGATAGTATTAATAAAGTATTCATGCACACTCATTCACTCAGTTGTAAATTACGGAAAACCTTGTGACTTTCCCCATTCACGGCCTACCTCACTTTAAAATAACAATTTCTCCAAGCATTTGTCTGTATGCACGACCACATAATATTAAAGAAACTTTGAATAAGGTGAAAACGCTCACATATTTGGTGGGGTGCCTGCCCACAGCACCATGCATAAAAGCATTACATTATAGACGGCTTTGTTGTCACAAGATTCTTCCAAACTCTTACACTTTCAAACATTCCTCCTTTTCTTCTTGAATGCTTTTTTCATCCTACTTTGCTTGGAGCTCGTGAGAAACTCTGGTAGGAAAACTTTCCCGTGTGTGGTGGGCAGTAGTAGTAGTACACATATTACTTGCATCTGATGCACCATTCTAATTTTATGCTTAGCAAGAAAAACGAAATTTGCATACGTTATGTGGAACATGACGTAGGTTCTATGGACCATGAAATCGGTTTGAAGTTTCTCCTGAACCGTATTCTAGCTAGATATCTGCCTGCTTGCACAAATATCTGTCGATACGTCCCCCATGTATGTATTTTAAGGTAATGTGAAATCATAAAATGAACATTGCTACCAAAACTAAACTGCCAAAGACCAATAATAATACTACTCCAGCATCCCATTATTATACACGTACTATCACACCTTATTTCAATTACATTGTTTCCAACATATCATAATAATGTAAGTTGCTCTTGTGAATCATATCAGTTTTACGCAAAATGATATCTGCAGTATCAACTAAATCTTAGTTACATCATATTACACACATGCCGATGAATTTTCCTCCCTTTTCTCTTTTAATGACCTTTTTCAGTGTTCTCCGGAGATATCTTGAAGGAAATAAAAATTATCGGAAAACTCGCGTCCCTACCGGAATATAGGATGTGTATAGATTTAGAAAGATCCATTTTCACTCAATAAACGTGAGTTTGGCTGCAATGCACCCAAGATGATGTCAGCATGCATTTCATCCAGAAAATCATTAAAATGGTAAGCGAAAGGGCTCGATAAGCCTTACTATTCAAAACACTACGTGTGTAAATAAGAATCATCAAGTTTTCAAGAAGGGAAGAAGAAATCCTTTTATGTACTCTTTTTTTGCAGTAGATATCCTCCCACCACTGTCACCGCCACCGAATATTGTGGAATTACATTAGGATTTGAATACTTAAATTTACAGAGGAAGGGCCAACAACAACAGTTTTAAAACATACACCACGAAAACGACGAACAAGCAGTAATGCCGAGACAAGGGATCGAATTTGAATACAAATTGAAATGAATACATGCGTATAGATTGGAGGAACAGAGGACGACGTTTCAGTAAAAAGTAGAATGAGTGAGTGTTCTTTTTTCACAAGTTTAACTCAACTGGCATCTACAATCTTTCATGAATGACATCCTTGAGTAATGTTTTATATAGGAAGATTCAAAATCTTGTCTTCAAGTAATAATCTATGCCCTTTATCTTTACGATTTTTTTGCTTCGCCCTGTGTAACATACAGTGATCTTATTCATTAAAAGGGCAACGCAACGACATGAATACATGTACAGCTTAAAAAGTCAAGCTAGTATAGAGCATAGTAATAAAAGAAGAGGGGAACGAAGATGAATCTGTATCTCTTTTGCACGTAATAGCAACGTGCGTAAATATCGTAAAGAAAAAAGCACACACGTTTACACAGCCACATAGGAAAGCCGAACGATTTCAAAGAGATGCATTTTTATAAGGATTTGATAACTGTTCTCTACTTCTACCACTGCTGCTACATTGCTCCCCTACATTTTTGGCTTTATAAGTAATACCGCTTTTGATTGTGAAAATGAATGAACGCCTTGTCGTAGAAAGGCTCGTCAGGAAGACAGAGAATGAGTAGTGTGGTTCATTATGGATGTGATACAATCTTTTTTCCAAGCTAAGGGATTTCCTTGCCATTAATTGCCTCAGAGTTACTTCTGTTTCAGTTAAGCCCCCTTTTGTAAATACAAAGTCATTATGAGAGTGCATAATAGCATATTACTGTAGGAGAGGAAAGATGAAAGACTGTTAAGAATAGAAGTACATTGTAGAACTATATGGCGACATCTCATGTGTCGCGTACAGTAATTGTGTGTCGGGCTTGAATAATATACCATTGTAATTGTATATAAGTCGGAGTTACACTTCCTATAAAGTTGATCATGTGTGTGCGTAAAGATCTAATCAGGGAATGAGGATGATGATGCCTTTGAAATGAAAAGCAGCAGCATCATGCAAAGCAATAAGAAAATTTTCCAATATAACATTTTAAAATCTTCACTACCATACTGTAGTGAGTTAACTGTTATGCGCATGTTGTACTTTGTATTCACTATATTACTTCTAGGGAATTATTTTCTGGAAAGACAAGCGACTTGGACTTTTATAACGCGTAATAATATGGAGAGGGCGTATAAAAGGAAAAGTGAAAGGGGAGAGGAGAATGACAGTAGACGGGACGGAACATTTCAAAACGATTTGAGGAGAGCCAATTCAGTATTTTTAAGTATTCCATAAACTATGCTTGATGGTGTCAATCCCATGATATCCTTAACAGCTTAGAAAATATTTCAAATTTGTGTACTACAGAAGCATACACAAATATACATACATACATACATCCCCGTACAAACAGTCACATCAGAAAATAAAAAAATGGTGAATGGTTGACTTTTCAGATTATTATATTGCCGACAGTGAAATGGCATTGAAAGAGAGAAAGGAAGAAAGAGGGACATGCCGAAAAGGGAAGTGTCTAACTGTAAACTCTCTTGAAAAATGCTTTTCCTTCTGTACTGTAAAAGCTCCGACACAGTGGATGCAAGTGCAGTTGTTATCCCCTTATATACACTTGGCAATAAATCTCAGAAAAAATAAAAAAAAGAAGAAAGTATTTGAAAGCAACTTTTATCACGCTTGAACCTTTGTACATTATGGGAATGCAAGTAAGTAAAACTACACAAAGAAACCCTTCTGCCAACGACTTTCAATTTCTTTAGTTCTAGTTTTGTCTGATATGTGCTGCTGCGTATGAGCGTGTGTGTCTTGCTGTTTGTATTACGTGAATTATGCATGCATGCGGGCTATTGTGATGGAATGCATCATCGTCATCATCACCACTGAAGGGGCATATTATTGGTGTCGGTAAGTTATGTCGATAAGCATCAAGTCAAATTCAGGCAGTTTTTCCACACAACGCTTTCATGTACGCATCCTTTTGTGTAAAGTAAAAGTGCGGAATATAGTGAACTGCATTGTGTACACACAATATAATAATATAACACATGCATACGCACACACTTTAATTCGAAAATCTTTTAAATCAAACTCAAACACACTCGGGTGCAAACTGTGAAAGTTCCCCTTGTGACTTTTAGAGAGAAGAAGGTGCTGGCTTAAAATCCGATGATTTACGGCTTTCAGCCAGCGTAAATATGCATTGTCTGCGTGTGTTTGTATTTATTTCCTTTTCCAATTGTTCGGCAACCTCCAACCTTCCGAATAAACATGTTACTCGAGAAATGCCACTTAAAGAAAGAGACCCAGACCCAATCCTTAGAACAGAATAATACATACATACGTAAATACAATACTGTCTTTGATTTACCAAGAGCTTGTTTAACTTATGGATGCTGTTGACAGTGTGACAATACTCCTTTACTCATTGTACTAAAATGCACGATGCCTTGTTCATAAAGCTACAAAAACATCGGTTCATTGCAACTGCGTTCATTTTGGCCTCGACCTTCTTTTTTAACTTTCTAGTTAACTCTAACTCCCTCGAGTCTTCGTCCGTTTCTCCTATTTTACATTATACTATAATAATGGAACCAGTGATGATGATGAAAATGCATCAGCTTAATTGCTATTGCTGTTGAGTGGATGCGGAAACATTAATATTATCATCATTAAAGCTATATCAAACCCCATCCATCCGGCTCTTTGCCTCCGGATAGCCTCAGTACACCCTTTCCACTTGTGCAGTAATTATGTGTAGGGATTTTAGAACATCAAAGAGCAGCGCCATTTATTTATCAAAAATTATGAGGACCTCTACGCATGAGATGTTGTTGTAGAATTAATAGATAGGATGATAGGATAGAGTCTAGAAAATCTGGGTTGAATCCATATAGAGTGCGGTCAATTCATATACACGTGCAATGAGGCTGGAACTATTTATGCATGCATTTAGCTCGTCAGTAGTCATTCTGAACATTATTTATTTCACTTTGGGTTCAATGAGTAAATCCATGACAGGCAGCAATGGACATAATAGTTTATTAAACTAACCGAGCACACTTAGGTAAAACAAGTGTTTATTGCAGGTCACTGAACCAAACATCATAAAAACACTGATTTCCCATGCTACGTAATATTGGCAACTTCCTTTATAGGAATATACAATACCAATAAAATATATCCGTGTGTAAAGAAAAGAATCATCTTTCACAAGTAAAGGATATTGTGCTATTATCTCATAGTTATAAATAAGCTGATTCCGTTACTGGTGCGTGATCTGATAAAAGTTTCACTAAAAACGCACCTCTACCTCTTTTTCTTTCGTGCACTTTACCACACTCACACACATTCTCTTCTCCAGTTGAGCTAAAAAGCTATTATTACCATTGGACAGAAATGAGAAAGTAAATATATTTATTTACTTAACCATTACGTTCATGAAGGCTGTACCAATGAACACAACCAGGCTATTATAACTATTACTAATACTACTACTACCGGAACTAACGGAGCCTTACATAATATACCTAGTGCATATTCTTATATCAGTAACGCTGTATGACTTTGTAAATTCATATGCCAACGCCAAAAGATATATACTTTTTAGAGCATACCAGAGAAAATCTCAACTCATTCCACCAGACTCCATATTATCATCATCTTCCATAGCTCACATTCCACAACCAATCTGTGGCGGCCACCACAATGAAAGCACAAACGCTAGGAAAAGTAAACAGTGTTTTTGTAGTAATGCTAGTAGTTGGTAATACATGGTAGCTGGAGAATGTAGTTGTGAATTGGTTTTCTCTCTGTGTGGTGTTTTCACTAAATAAAAGTAAATGTGGGTGGGAGGACAGTAAGAATATTACAATGCTAAACACTGTTCTGTCACAGTTAGCACTATAAATCTTAATTTCCTTCTTTATGGCGACAGGAACCAATAAATACCTTTGTTTCCATTCAGTCTACACTCAAAAGGATGCTGTTCGTCGTCTGTAATCTTAATGCGAAAATTCTGCAAAGGTATACACATAAATGATTGCCTGATACTACTACCACACCGAGCTACTTCCTGAGCCACCTACTTCCACTTTTAGTTTCGTTAAAAGGTTTGCGCCTTTTAACTAAACTGTCTGTAATATACATAAATATCTACATTTACCAAAACTAAGGTGGACCCACACAAAGAACAAATCTTGTAAGGTTTACCATGCACAATCAAATTAGGTACGTAGGTTTTCTATGAATGAGATCATAAAAAGAAGCAGGTTAACAAAAAAGGAAAATCTGAAAGGGAACCAACCCTTATCCTTATCAACCCAAAAGCTAACAAGGAATAATTTGTTTAATGACCGTTGCTTATACCCTGCTGTTGTGAGTCAGTAGGCCATGATACCCGGATACCTATACATTAAAAGTAATCATTAGTATGAGAAAGTCGTTATGAATATATAGGGCACATACGAATGTGTATGCTTTATAAATTTACCATTTTTTCAGGGTATAAAATATAGAAAATATAGTAGGTATTTATTCATTAATATATTTATACCATGCTTAAATATATGGCTTGGTTAAGCCGGATCATTCATCTCACATGATGCTTACACCACACTCATGGTCAAGAAAAGGAATACATAGCAGGTTCCCGCTCCTTCATAACGGAACTACGAAGGAAGGAAAGAGAAGGAAACAGAAAAATATGGTTACCAAATGAAAGATTTCGTGGAAAGTCATATGGAGCAACCTAGTTTTCTACCATTTTTAAATCTGAGCACGATTCTTTTGGAAAATTGTCGATGAGAACGAGAGCCACACGTAGCAAGTATACAAGCAATTTTGTTATATGTATTTGACATACGAACTTGTGTAAGTACCACCAAGTAGGCAAAGTGAAGCTATTTTACTTCTTCCTACTAATGTGCCTTCATAAGACGGACAGTCCTCTTTGTTTAGCTTGAATTCTTCTCTGATTATACCAGTATAAACATACAATAATAATATGGAAATGCACTGATGCAAAAACTAGTAGGTATGATGGATAGTGGAAGAAATACGAAAAAATATTTTTATTTCAAGAAGATACAAAAATACGGAAATTGACTGATGGCTATGTGAACATTGAACATACGAATCCAATAAGAAAATATTGTATGTTTTGTATTATTTTGTATTATACTGTCTTTTTAGTGCAATATGTGAATATGATAAGAACAAGAAAGTACTAATAATGGTTGTCTTCCGTAAGTGTACGTACAGATTGAATCGAAAAAGTACTACTGATTTGTTTTTTGAAACTCCTGTTACTACCACAAGATCCGTTCTGGTTCTTGTCTAGACAAGCACATGGAAAACTTGCACAATGTGGAAATGCTTAGATGAGAGAAAATGGAAATACGTACACAGTTTTGAGTGGGAGCGACAAGACAGGTCTTTGCTTTTGTGTCCTAAATTACACAATGTTGTATTGTGTCCGGGCTGTTTCTTTTCCATCTTAAGGAAAACAGTGAAAATAATACAATATAGGAATATAACAAAGTATATTTGTAGTTGAAGAGACAGGGAGAAAGAGAGATCTAGAGTGAACAAGGCAGGTGCCTTCTTTCCGGTCGATTCCCCATTTTGCTTCGGGCTGTGTAATTCACTATACTTTTCCCATGTGATTTGATCAGATAGATTTTTGAAAAAACATCAGCCAATTCTCAGTTCTCTGACCTCATTCGAGCCGATTCACTATTTTCTCTCTGATCTCCCCTGTGCCACACTGGTGGACGTTAAAGTGAAAGTACGTATGACAAAAGACCAGTAGTACTGCTGACACTGGTCATAGGGAACACTTTTCTTTCACATTTTTTAAAGATTATGTAACGCGCTTCTGACGGTACACGTTTCTGATCGAAACAGCTAGACCTTTTACTGTATCTAGTATTTTTTCAAAACTTTTTTTAAAAAAATCAAAGAAACTCAATTGAAGAAAATAAAGTTTAGCTAGAAGTAAACAGCATCACTTCTTTAAATCCTCTCAACATTATCATTGCTACCATCGATCACAAGAATCACAGAGATAAATACATAATTGTTAGAATTTCACATATGTACGTACATTATACTTTCTGACACACCTTCATGGTTTGTACTGAGTACTTTTAGTACCTTTTCTGTGGAAATGATACTGGGTGGGAGTCAGTGTCACCATCATCTCCATTATGTTTTCGGAGAACATTGTATTAATGCTTATATAAGCGCTCATCCGAAATGAAAATTAGATTGCCCACTTTGTATTCGAAACAAACGAATGTTTTATAGGTTCCTTTCAATAGCAGTTCATGTTCTAGGCAGTCTTTTACAAGAAGTAGACTACGAGAAAATTTATAAAGATATTATTTTGGGAAATGTAGGTCACAGCTGAATCTATAGTTTGGATCAAACAAAATATCTTCTTTGTATTGTATCTAATCTTTCCCGACTACTATTCAGCGAGAGAGACTGGCGAACCGCTCACTAAGCTTACCCAATGAATGCGTACACTCTGGTGGTAGTAGCGACAACCGGCGCGTTCAATTAACCGATTAAAATAATAGCAAACAATATACATGTATATTGGTACGTATCGTATCATATTCCAACTATGGCACAATTGAAGCTAGATATAAAAGTAAGTTATAGTTATAATTGAAGTGCATTTTATTATAGCTTCATTTTATAATACAAAGAAAGACCAGGATAGATAGCCCGTGGCTTCTACATGAACGTGAGGGAGGTGAGAGCGTAGATTGATGTTTATTCACTCATTTGCAAACCGTCGACTCAAAACTGCACCTATCCATTTATGTCAGAGAATAATTAAAAGCAGGTTGTTTCTCTCTAGATTACGTAATTAATGAAACCAGCACACTACTCATTTACCATGTCCGCCGTTTCTAGATATGCACTTGAGTACTTACTCTGGTATTACTACAACCGTAAATGCCCAACCTTTCTAAATTGCAGGACGCGTTTTCCCTTTACCCTACATTATAAATGAAACAAAAAGGAGCTCTCAGGCACCACATTTGTAGTAGTAATCCAAAAGTTGTAGAGAAACTTTACCACTGTAATACTTGATGTTTTTACCTTATCCTTTAGGAGAAAACTAGTCCAAATTCGCTTTTAAATTAAGAAAATGCCACCAGGAGGTGTGTGTCGCGTGTAAAACAAAAAAGTTCAACAATGCACATGACAGGTTACGCATTGCTGACTTACCTTCTTCTTTGTACTGAAGTGTTTCCTCTCATTTTGAGTCACGTTCCGTTTCGGTAGGAGAGAAAAAGTCAGTAGAGCAGAGCGATGTTAGTGCACTAGCGTGTTGTTTTTGTAAAGGAAAAGAAGGATGTAGATGGTTTCCAATTTCCACAGCAGATCCATCAGTTACCTACCTAAGTATTGGTAGGTGGAAATATCTGTTCTGTGAGGCATAATATTTTACATATACGAAAATTGCATTACGTATGCCTTGGCATATATGTATACGTACCGTTTCAAATACTGTATTTATCTACTACAAGTTGTAGTAGATTGCAACCAACAAACATCACATTGATGTGGTCCTAGAAAGGAAATCTAGTTTTGTTGAATTACACGCACAGATGCATGAAGCACTGCACTACTGTGTGCACAACTCAAGAGAGGATGAATAGGGGATGCAGCAGCAATAAGATTTTACAAAAAAATGAATGTGTGATGTTCTCTGAATGTACCATTTTCCAATTGATCATATATACTTTAGTGTAACTATGCATTATATAGAATTCTCCAAGCATGTATAAAATTTCTATCTACATTTATATTATTGGTTTTTACGCTTTTGTGCTGCAGCGTTGGAGATGGTGACAGATTTTTCTAAATCACTGCCCTTGAAAAACTTTATTTGAGTAAACTTGTGCACTATTGTGTACGTTTCGGTTTCTAGTCTGCCTAATATAAAAAGAACATTTGTGATGCTGTATATATAATAAAAGATAAATATAAGTCACATATGTACAAGGAATATAACTGTAGTATAACTTTGTGCATCATTTGCCTCCGTAAAAGTCATAAAAGCGTGACAAATTTGTTGGTAAAATAGTAAAAAAATCGAATTAGGAAACAGTGGAATTGGGAACAGTAGAGTAAACACATGAAGGACAGTTTCTCCGACAAGTACGGTCATTTTTGCTTCCACACATGTAACATTTTAATTTATCTCGACCAAGGCCATAAATTATGCAATTAAACTTTTCATTTTTGTATGGGGGAAAATTTGCGAGAACAACGGTTGCAAGATGTAAAAAAATATGGTGCAGAAATAGAACGCACTGACGCAGTTTTAATCTTTGTAGCTAAACATCAAAGTAAAATACAACATAATATGGAGCATACCTACTAACTGCTTAGCTCATAAAAGCGGGTTATTTGCGGTATATGCAATGCGACTCTTAAAAATCTGATGAAATGTCGGAGAGCACAAAAGAATTTTAGCATTCTTTCAAAAGTTGAAATAAAAGATTACAACAACTTAAGTCAAACTTGAATCACTCCATTTTTCTCTCGAATTGTTATCGAATACTTTTAGGTACGTAGATACATACATAAATGCTTAATGCCAAATAATTAGGTACCTTTTTGTTTTTCACATTGCACAACATCCGTTATCTCAGCAGTGGGAGTTGAGAAAGTATGCACTCTATTCTTTGATTTCTCTAGTCCCCATCAACATCACTACACAGAGAAAGAAAAACGAGAAAGATTCAAAGGGCATAAGTCTCTCAAAAAATCTGTCGTGTCTATACCTAACCACTTTTATGGCACTGCTACTCTCTCTCTCTCGCATACGCAGAAGTTTACTACATCTTTCCAGGCACACTCAAGCTAACCATTATTATTGAGAAGCATTTTAAAGATGTATTTGGGCTCGTTTGAAAAACAAGTGAAATTCTGTGGAAAATAGTATACAGCACAAACACAACTGCCATGTGTCAATCTTTAAAAAAGCACGAGTAAAGCTTTTATCCTTTAAACTATTCCCATTCCTTCCCTACTTCTATGAACAGTCATAAATGAAAACGCTAGAACGATAGCATTGTATGAATGTATGACCCAGCCATGATGTTTGTAGTTGGTTATCTTTTGTGCAAAATCCAAGAAATGCTGTAGAAATCTGCGTGATGATGTAAGGAAGAAAGGAAGGTTAAAAAACTTGCCAGCATCAAGGAAACTGGTAGTTTATTGTTGTTTGAACGGTTGAGTTTGTTATATATGTCTTGGACGCAAATAGGTACATATTATTACTGTACACCTTAATTCATAGGAACACACGCTGAATATCTAGACAGTCCGCTGCTGAAAGTAGAAGGAAATCGAAAAAAGTGGATAAAGAAGACCCTGACAGCGAACAGCAATGTCGCTTCTCTCTTTCCTATATGATTACTGCATATATTTATCCTGTGTGTTACTACTTCTGCTGCTGCCGTTTCTCTAGTTCCCCTTGGTTCAACTCGGCTTGACTGCCTCTTCTCCACAGTTCATTCTACATCACAAGGCAACTTCACTGTAGCCCACACTCTGCAACCACAGGCTCAACTACAAAGCAAGACTTACCACCACCACCATCGTTGCTTGCTGCTTGTTCTCTCTCCCCTTCTCTCTAAACTTACTACATTCATCGTTTTACACTTTGCTTGCTATATTGAGCAGTAGTTCTCCCGCTGCTATTCCTCTCGTTTCTGCATAGAGAACAGGCATAAGAACAGTTTAGCCTGTCAGTCCTACGGGAAACTTCCACCGAGAAAGATCTGAGATTATGAGTTGCGTTAAAAAGGAGCGTTTAACGTGTGTTTCTGTACCCACCAGCAGCATAGCATAGTAAAAAACTTACTTTTACGTGTACAGTTTATCTCTCGTCTTTGTTACCGAAAGCTTCTCTTTTGCGGTCTTGAGAGTTGACCCACACCAGACCACATTTTATTCTGAAAAAATAAGAAGCACAATACGTTTCCCGTTGCAGAGTTTATTCTCTCATCATAATACATTTGATAAAGTGAAAGCGTGTTCGTAAATACACTTTTTGTGACACTTTTACTCTCTATCCCTGCGTGTGCTTATACTTACGCATAATCCTTACAAATTCATTTCTCCGTTGTAGACTTCGTCTTACACAAAATTTCGTATTTCTTCATCTTAAACGATCAAGGAAACAACAATTGCAGGTATACTGTGTGTGAACCTGTTTACTTTTCACAACGAAATTGTTGGTTACTTCCTTTATCTACATTTACATAAGGATTTACACATTTTAAAGCGAACATTTTTCTTGTGCTGTTGTTGTTGTAACAGTTAAGTAAACCTATTTATTTATACAAAGCGCAAGAAGAAGAAACCCCTCGAGTAGTTTGCGGTTTGGTTTTGTGTCCTTCTTTCAGAGTACAGTTTTCAAGCAGTCCTCGAGTGTGAAAGTAAACAACTCGACACAGCATCTCACACAGACGGACATGACTGAAAACAGCGGTGATGATTGTGTAATAATGTAGTATGCTGATATGCTACTGAAGCAGCAAAATGAAAACCGAGTTTTGTGTTTATCCGTGTGGTGAACTCCTTCAACGACAGAAACGAGTAGTATTTTCTCTCGTATAAAGTTTCAATGCGTATTTTCCTTTGGATTCTGTAATTGATATTGGTTTTCTGTCAACGACATTTCACCATCAAGATCATAGTTTCTCGAAAAAAACTAACAAACAAAAATACTGCAATATAGTTGATAAACTATATTAAACAGTGAAGTTGCCGCTAGTTCTGGAAAAGTTGCGAAAAAGTGATCTTCCACTGAATTAGTAATGCCAATGGTAAATTGTGTTTGTGAGGTTTGGATTAAAAGGATGTTTTGTGATTATGTCCACACAGAGTAAAGAGGAAAAACTACGAAAGTATCGGAATTAAGTAATGCATACAACTTGAACTTTCATCTGACATAAGAAAACCTCTAAGTCTGTTTGAACTGTATCTGTAGAATTGAGATTCTATTGATAAAAATTAATTGACTTTGTGAATGTGTGTGGGTGAGCATTTGTAGCAGTTTATATTCAACGGCACAACAGCACATGTCAACAAGTCAGCTCACGTGTATTTCACTACAACCGCTATCACATTTATCAATTCACACGCTCAAAAATCGAACTTTCCTTTGTTGACTATTCTCTCCACTATCCCATACGATTACCAAAAGTATAGTATATCCCGAGTACCTTAAACAAACTCATCCTTTCCCACTAAACTGCCTCATCGCGGTGTAGTTCCCATGCATAGTCACTATACTAGAAGGAAATGATTTATATCTAAAACTCTGTGTAAACAAAATAGTAGTGTAAAAGTAAGGACGTGGAAAAGCCTGGTGATTCGCGGATGACGGTGATAAGTAAACATTTAAATATTCTAATGGACAGTGTATGTATATTAAGTGTGTCTGTGTACAATTCAAATAAGCTTTCACTGCGAGAAAGACTTGATGGAGAATTAGCATATTTTCCTCGAAGTGGAAAGTGAATATCGAATAGCCCCACTTTATCTACTGCAATACTCCAAACAACTTTTATATACTTCGCTCAGGTAAGCAGAAGGAATTACAGTACTGAATATGTAGTCAAGTATGTAACGTACATTATCATACGGTAAATATATTGTTGTGTGACACAGTACCGCCGCATTACGCGAAACAGGAGATGTGTGTATAATTAAAGCGTACGGAAGAAGGGAGTGGGGCGGCAGTGTGATTCAATAATTGGAATAACAAACAGAGCGTAGGTTCTTCCATGGAAAAAGGATGCAAAAACAGAATAAATTTTCAATTTACATATATAATTTATACGTGCATGTTGTATTCTTTCCGCCACACCACCGGTGGCAGTGGCGTCCATGAAAATAGCAACTTCCAAAATACATATAGTCACACACGGAGCGAACCTAATGTGAGTAACCATTAGGTGGAGAGGGTAGTATTAGTGAAGTATATGTATCTCTCTGGCGTATCATACCACACCACTCCACATGCACACCACACATATTGCTAATATATTTTCCTCCACATTAAGTACACATAGGTACATAAATCGGCGAAAAACAGAAGGCAGAGGAGAGGAAGCTCTAAAACTAAATTCACTAAACATTTAGCAAATGGAACGTCGTTGTGATTTGTGCACATTTTTATGCACTTAATATGCATTCATTCTCATCCACCCAAGTCATTTTTTCTTCCTGGACTCGTCGGCAAAAACAATTTACTGTGGAAAAATTCAACTTAATGGAATAATAAATTCCTCTTCTGTACTTTCATACTCTAATCTTTTGCATATATTACTTGCCTTTTTCGGATGGTGGGCCGTGCTATATCCGTAATGTGCTTACACAGTTTGCCTCACTCTGTTTCTGTTCAATATTCAACATGCATTTTCCCTGATTTTGTATTTCTGGAGAAAAGAGCAGAGCGGAGACGCCTACACACATAAACTATGTCAGGCTTTGCAACACAACACACGTTTTCATATCATCACCACTATCTTCATGAAGGCAGTGACTTGAGAGTTGAAAGGGAACACGACGTTTGTGTTTTGCGTGAATATGCATCATCTTCTTCAGCAATAAGTAGACTAACATATATTACGCGGAGTACCTTCGGTGTCAGTATTCTTGTAAATCCGTTTTGCTTCCCCCTGTCTACTTTCAGGCAATATAGGAAATTGTTCATGTGTGTTGTATGCCCCTTATTACCACTATTACATTATATTACACACATTTGTTGGTACGTATGTACAGAATAGCAACCACTCGCTTGCTTCTGCACACGAATTCCTACCAAAACAATTTTATACAAGTGGGTTGTAGAATAACGGCTTATTATGTCCTAAGGACGCTTTGAGAAAAGCGCTAAAATGATCGTATCCACTGTACTTGTAAAGTAGGCTGTTGTATTGTGAAATATTGGATACACGGGAAACGAATTTCGTTACGACGCCTTGAACCTGCTGTTGCTCGGTTTGCTTTCCCGTTCCATGAAGAAAACGCATGAATGTGCAGCAGCGGCTGGTAGCGGAAAAAAAGAACCCTATGCTGTTATGTCCACCGGCTAAACATGTAAAGTTTTCATCTCCACACACTGCTATTATGTACTTTGTCAGTGAAGGAATGCATATAAGTACGAATAATGCTACTACAGTGCCAGTTTATGCTCATCCAATGTGCTAAATGCATAAAAGAAATACTACCAAGGTTGTTACTTGTTACTACCATTTGTATGCCAGTTGTATATCTATATTATGTAATCCGAGGAGGCGAGAACGGAAAGTGAAAGGGAGTGTTTTATTATTAGCTACAGAGAGAACTACAGACTACAACCACGGACGCCACAGAATATGCTAATGCGTGATGTAAAAGAGTGGCGAGTGGGGAAGTAAGAATTGTAGCCGTATAAATACTTGGGAATACGTTGAAACAAGTCCCCTCTAATTCTTTCTCTAGGTGAAAGCTTTATTTGGTTGAAGTATAACCTATACTCTGGATACCTCAACCAAGGATGGTTTTGTCGGCAATTTTTTGGTTACTAGTGTTGTTCAAGTTTCAAATACGGATAAAAGACACGAACATTTTCAAAAGAGAAGCATTTTCTTGCATAAGTTGCACAATACGAAGTATTCCTATTTGCTTATGCATGATATCGTGAAACCATAAACATTCAAGAGAAGCAGCATTAAATATGCGTATTTCATATCGCATGAAAACATTTTGTACTGGGAAAATATGCTCAATAGAAAATATTTCAAAATGTAAAATGTTGCCTAATGCTGAAAATAGCTTGAAAAAAGATAAATATAATACAGTTGCACATGCTTTCACGTTTTCAGTGGTTTTCTCAAATTCTTTGAACATTAACCATGCATGTATGTCGTATAATACAAGCTACAAATTTTCCTGAAGGCCATGTAGAGAATTTACGTGCTTTCTGTCTATACGGAAGCACAGAACATTATTGTTTCATTTCTGAAAGAGAAGGTTGTGAATACACAAAGTGATATTCTGTTTTGTATGTATTATGCATCTCATTTTCTTAAAATTTTCTAGCTGTTTGCATGTGTGTACAATATTATGTACTTTACTGAAGTACCTTTGAGAATCTTCCTCGAAAACAAGGAAAAGTAGACACTGAATGTATGCTCATCAACATCCATCTCTGTACTTTAAGAGTTCCACTTATGCGCTGCCGGAAGCAAAAATTGAGAAACATTACTTTAAATTTACATTTGTGATCTGTTCTTTTTATCTACATTTTTCATTCTGACAAATTTCCAGGATGTGCGTATAAATGCCTACTCAAATATTAAAGGTATAATATCAATCTCTATTTCGTCGGAAAATATACTTTGCAACTACTTTAACATTATTATAATTCAGAATAAAGTCTCAAACTTGTAAATTATTTCCATCCCGGCAAATTATTATTGTTACTTCTAACTTCAAGAGAGGCTTATGTTCGTTTTATCAAGTAGCCTCTTAAGAAACATTAGTTTATGTGAGCCTCTAGTAAAACCCTTTCCACCACATAAATATATGTATGTAGTAAAACAGGGCAAAGATATATTTACTAGTTTCCTGCAGTAATTACGTATTTCCCATAAATTAATATAATTGAATGTCCCTTATATTTAATTAATTATTTGAATGCCTATATGCTGCGCCAAAATCATTGTTACATATAAGAGAATACCTATATAGAATAGTTAGTGAACAGTATAGACAATGTAATAATAACCACACTTTATAATCTCACCTCAACAGTATAAGGTTACATGACCTACATAACGTGTTTCATGGCACTTTCTCCTACTTGCTACAGTTGAAAGCATAACAATAGCAGAATCAACCACCTATGTTGGAAGTGAACTCAACCTTTTTCTGTGCCAGGTCTCTTGTTTCTCGTGTGTGCTAATCTACATAAGATCTTTATAGAGGATTCGCGTCCTAAAACTCACTGTATTATCCCAAAAATTGGAGAAGTGGCGAATGCACTACAAGCGACAAACTACTTGGGATTTAAACGTTGAAATAGGTATTATCATCTGCTTTGTTTGTTATCGTCTGTTTACATCAGCCTATATATCCCTGGACTTTTGTGCATGTATCCTACTTTCTCAGAAGAGAAAGATACATCGACTAAAGTGGTTACATACTTGGATGAATAGACTGAATGGTAAAAATGGTTACTACAATGGGAACCTCATCTCGTCGCCTTCACTTTCTATCTATTCAATGTAGAAAATATAGAAAAAAACTGTCTATGTAAAATGTAATTGAGTCGAGTTGAGGACCCAGAAACTGAAAAAAGAAAAAACCGAAAAAAGGTCCCATATGTTGAGCACTTTCAATTTGGTAGTAAAATGTGTACTTTTGCAATTTTCACTTTGCGCTTTCTCGCTACAAAATATATGCACACATTTGCAATACTTGTAATACTTTTTTCCAAAAATAAAATCACTCTAACTTTGTAACAAAAGGGCTATAGATGCGCACGTACAGCAACGACAACGAAGTGGGGAATACTGAATTCACAAGGCAGAGAGATAACTTGCAACTTCTAACATGGCAGACAGTTGGGCTCCTTTCCCTCCATTACGGCGACAAGTTGATATTATGCGGTTTTTGCCAGAACGAATAAAATCCCCTCTAGTGAGCATTACCTATTCCTCTTTCCGCTTGGGAAAGAGATTATTACTTCCTTGAGTTTCCCTCATACAACATATTTTTCTGTATAAATAAAATATTTGACAAAAAATTGTATCGCTCCGTAAAACTTGGGAAGTACAACTTGACTGGACTCTAACAATCCTCTTCTAGAAAAGAAACAAGTGAGTGAGCGATGGCAAAGTATAGACAAAATCCGAACACATCACATTCTATAACGATATTACTTATCCAGTAGGTACATAATATACGCTGGGGACGAGTTTTATTTTGCAAATCTGTGATCCACAGCGTGATGCCGTGGTTCTGCAGCACACATATAACAATGCACACAAAATGTGATGCATGATGAGCATTCGAAAAGAAAACTTAGCGGGCTAGCAAGAAAAATAAGAAAGCCTTACAAAAAACTAGATGGATGGTTATGGAAAAGAAGCAACAGAAGTTCTTACTAAAAATTTATCATGAGAAATGCTAAGAAAGGAAAGAGGCTGGGACTTTTTGCGAGCAAAAATTGGTGCCAGTTAAATGAAAAAGTACATAGCTAATGATATAAGCGTATTTGCGTAGCGTTGTAGGGTACCTAACCACACACGTATTAGAAATCACTAACAACTATTAAGCCTCTGGTACAATACTTGTATATTATGTAGGTATACAAGTACTTCCATGACATATGTATGGTAAAAGCGAAAGGGAAAGAGAAGTAATAAAAATATTATTATTATAATACAGTACATGCAAAAGAACTTATATGCAACTATTACGTATACTTACATACGTATATTGACGATCATCAACATACCATTTTTTATTTTCTCATAAGGAATTGTCCTAAATCTTTTAATATTGCATAGCATGACAATGGAAATGATGATGATAGTGAGGAGATATAATATGGAACCGAGAAGATAATAGTGATGTCTCAGCAGATAGATATTTGAATTTTATTTCTGATATCCTCGCCTTCTTTCTGTCTCCGTTACTTTTATCTTCCGCGGGGATAAGTACTACACTGGAGAAATTCATACGATTGATGTTATCGTTTCTCTTACAATTTTATGCGTATGCAGTTTCCTCTTTAGTTTTATTGTGAATAGGAAGCGGAAGAAAATCAAAAGTGTTGAGGAAATGTGATTCTTTATATTTTCCCCGAAAATTGTCCCACTCTACTTTCTATAAAGTACGACATTTTTTATAAGATCTGATATGTATAAGTTTTCATGTCGAGGAGTACTGTATGGACGCGTTTCAGAAATGGCCTTGGTTTAAATCCGTAGGAAATGTCAAACCAACAAAGTGGTCGTGTGTGGCTATTGGGAGAAAGTTTCATTGCTTCCAGTACAACGGGTTCTGAAATATACATTTGCGATAATTTAATCTTAAAAGATTTTAATGGCTTAAGGCGTGATACATACTTTACCAAAATATATCGTTTGTAACGATCAAAGTTGCAAAATAACGCATTTTACATGACTATGAGATGATTGTACCTACTAACCGAGTCGTTTCGATTGATGGCAAAACCACTAGACTACACCATCCAATGTCTAGACGTAGACGGCTACAATATGGAAAGAGAAAGATTATGTGTGTAAAATATGTAATGGTACGTAATGCGTTACAGTAATGCCCCTGGCTAGAAATTGAATTATTTTAAATTCACGGAAAGAATCTTGCCCATTCAAAAGCACAACTGTAATTTCACAGTACGTGCATTTTTTTCGTAAAATTCAAAAGGAACACTCAAGTTAAATAATACAGGAATATAAAACAAAAAACTTTGTGTGGCAAAAATAAGAAGTTGTGTAGTTGGTAGGTTTCTTTATCGCAAATATTTTACTTGTGTAAGCATCTCTTGCATGGCACGCATGGTTGCCTGATGGTTCGTTCCTGGGTTTGGCGGTGGTGGTGATGGCTATTTTCTCCAGTTTCTCAAG
>JAHZMV010004754.1:0-28147 GCA_027743765.1 Coecobrya sp. COE2 | reverse complement strand
ACACTCTCGGGAATTGTATAATGCATACACTATTGTATTTCTGGGCTAGAAATGCAATCGTCATTACTATCCTAAATACTATAACCTCCGATTCAACTTTATTAAAGCTTTCTAGCCTTAAAAATTCGGGCATCTTGGTGATATTTTGAAACAGTTTGGTTTGAATTGATAGGCAGTGTCTTTGATTACTACAAAAGTCATCAAACCACTGTGTTAACGAAGTAGACTTGTCGTAATCGTCACTCGAAACCAGCTCTGGATTGTCAGTGTGTGAGAAGTAGACGCTACATTCTTCCAAAATTTTTAGCCGCTGTGAAAATCCGGCTGATGAAGGGCGAACAGAAATCACACAAACTATAAATATATTGACTATATCATAAACCATTTTTTTAATTTCCTAAAAGCTAAAAAATTTTATTTTGCACTGCGATGAAATTACTAAGAAAATTTCTTAACAAATCTTTAGAAAAATTCTATACATAAATTTTGGAATGATCAGACTTGTGATGCACGAGATTAATGCAAGGACTGCGCGAAGGGCAATTATCTTGAAAAACGAATTATAGAACTAGTGAGTATTGTTATGTGTTTAAATGATTGTGAACGGCCCTTGATATGAATAATATGATCTAGTATACTTCGACATAAAGTTGGCATTCAAGACAAGTTACATATTATGGAGTACTTATATAATGTGTGTATATTAAAAGGTTGCAACATGTTGGATTTGCCTCACGTTTTGAAGAACTTTGGTTACAAATGAAAGAAAATGACAGATGAAGGAGCTTCATTTCTGGAACCGATACTTCAAAACCTGCTTGAAGCACAACTCATATGATGTTACGAAGGAGTTCTGGTTTCTCATGTGGCGCTTACGAATACTATCATTTCACCCAAAAAATTCACCAATTAAATGTTAGAAATTCTGTAAATTTTTAAGGACATGTTGATGGGATAATGTAAGTAGTTGTCATTATTTGAGATATAAAAACTATGATGTAGAACTTTCAAGGGTGTACAACCAGAATGATTGAAGAATATGACCCCTTAATTAATTTTAAAAGTTCTCACATTTCATCAAATTAATTCCATCATCAGTTAAATTTTGCTGGGGAATATCATCCATTGTGAAAGAAACAATAGATTTCTCAAATAATATTTTGATTGACTTTAGGGATGCAGATGAATAAATGGGAATGATTAATGTTAATAAAAATTTGGCAATGGTTATAATTTTCCATCTGCTTTATTAAAATTTTTATTCAATACAAATATATTGTGCATGAAATTAGTGTTTCGTATATCATGAATGCAATAATTACTGCCTTACTCAAAAACAGGAAAATGAAACTTGACTTTTCGCCATTACAATTTATGGAAATAATTGCGGTCAGGATTTAACCTCATTTCCATATTTCAACCTTTCAATACAATATAAGGTAAATATTAGAATTTATCCTATTGCTTCTTGCTTTCAATTTGTCTTGATATTAAACTGACCAAGAGATAATAGCATTCCACTAAAATGCTATGAGATGCTATTAAGATTCCAATTGCGTACAGTTGCCAAGCAACGCTCAAATCAATTAGAAAAACAGGTTTCTCAAAGCTTTTACCTTGGTCTGGTGGAATCTTTCTGTGTCTAACGGTTTGCGTGTCATCCCATATCCTTCGAAATTCTGTTTCGACATACTTCCTAGCATACGCCGCAAAATTGATACCATTAATTTTATGCTCACCATACCAATTGTCATTTAGACTCGTTTGAATTTTTCTTGCTCTGTAGACCACATCTTCCAAATATTGCATTATCCCCGAGCTGTACAAAAGCCCAATTGCATTAAGCGCCATTTCACTATAAAAGGATTCCTTTCTAATTTCAGAAATCCAGCGTTCCCTAAGAAAGGGTATTTCATTATTTTCATAAATCAGCCTATCTTTCACAATTAGTGTTATGTGTTGAATGCTAAGAGAATAGAACAATGAGCTACCACTTTCATACATTAACAATATGTTATCTTTCGGATAGCCTGAAGTTTTTTCCTTTCTACACAGTTTCACATTAAGTGGAAATGGACAAGCTGTTTCGTGGTAAAAAACCTCCGAATCTAGGACTCCGCTCAACCGCTGCATGTAGTGAAAAATCATTATATTTGATAAATACCTTTCTATTTTCTTTTTCACCGCGTTGCTGTCGACTTGCTTATAGATTGAGAGGATGTTCAAATAAAGGAATTCAGTTGACAATATTTTGTATGGAATATCTGAATAATTATTTTTGAGCAACTGCTCAATTGATGCAGGCAACGGGATGGGATCGGGTTGTTCAATCATATCGGAATATAACGTGCTTGTGTAGAAGTTTCTAATAAATATTCCAAAATATAACCAGAAAATGGCGTGGCAAGAGAATATCTCAGAACGTAGCCCACTTCCATCATCATTTTGTTCTATGAGCGTTGACCATAACCAGAAAACTATTTTCGAAAATGAGACTTCTCGATTTAACTACTTTCGTTACCAATCCAATATATACAAACATGACTACTAGTGCTGTCCACGTTGTCCATTGAAAGGGACGAATGAGTGAAGAAAGTTGTCCGGCAAATTGACCGTCCTTTCCAACTCCGGCAAGAATGACGTACCTTATTCCACCATTTGCAGTACTTTGTCCATACGGAATGAATTTGTCGCTCAAAGCAAATATATTATCATCCAAAGCCAGCCATCTACTTTGAAACGCGTTACACCATTTAATATATTCAGAGCAGTTGTAATGTTTGCGAATAATTTCTGACGGAGTAATGAAATGTAAGCCTTCTGGGAGAAAATGGTTTTTATTTTTAGCAACGTTCAATGGGATTCCGCTTAAAGTATTTCTCTTTCTCGACCATAGTTTATGTTCCATGACATGTGTTTCAACTATCTTATTTATGGTAATGGGTTCCAAAATAGAAAATTCCTTCAACGTTAACGGCACATCAGATAAAGATACTTGTGGTTTCATTTGCAGATTCATTATTCCAACGTAAACAGACTGGCGAACTGGGCTCCAAAATAATAATAATGAATTCAAATAAAAATAATGTTGTAGTCGAATGGATAATTTTATGCCGGCGAATTTAGTTTTGGATAAGGGAAGTGACACAATTGAAATTAATTGAGATGTTGATAAGGGATGACGTGCAATTTTGTATTCCACAGGTTCAACAAATGGTTCTAATATATACTTGTCTAATCGCACTTTGGGGAATTGAATAACACACACGCCATGGTGCTTTTGTGCTTGTACTGCTAGACTCATTACTTTTCTAAACAGGACGAGGTCCATTTTTGGTTTGCTTTCTATTCCTTGTACTATTAGCGATGTGGGCATCCTAGTGACATTCTTGAATATTTTGGTGTGAATGGTTAGACAATTAATCTGATCGGTACATAAATCTAGAAACGTTATGGATGATGATGTATATGTTTCGGATATTTCTTTATGATGAAGCTCTGGATTATCAATGTGTGAAAAATATACAGTACATTCTTCCAAAACCTCTAAACTTTGTAAAATTCTGGCGGATAAAGGATAACAAGAAATTAAGTCATAAATTATAATTAAAACGGTTAGACCTGGGACCATTTTTATTCTTGAGCGCGTAATTTGTTTTTGATGCAGGTGTAAAAAGTACCACAGTTCTTAAAGAACAATGAAATTTAGTAAAGGGAATACGATAATTTAAGGGAATATGGAACAGATTGGTGTATACATATATGTATAGATACAAAATGATTTGATAGACGTCGTCATAAAGTTGAGGTTCAAGACCAGGTCTTTATTATGGTTGGACAACTGAAAAGTTGCATCATGTTTAATTCTCGTTGAGTGTTGAAGAGTAGTTGTTAGCAATGAAAATAATTGACATATATTTTTTATACAATAACACTCATTTAAACTTTGTTATGCCATAGAATGTGGGCAAAAAATATATTTCTTGGGACCGCATCCTTTACTGGTTTTAAGTACCACTCAATAATTTTTCAGACTTTTCAAATAGCGTTAGCACCTTACGCGGACACATAATATAACTTATATTATATAAGTGGATGTCTTCAATCAAATATTACGAATGTGGTATTATTAGAAGCATGCCTCTACTTGCGTAAATCTTCTTTTTCTGTAAAACGTGCAGGCGTAAATTACTCCAACGATGGTGAAGAATTTGAACGCTTAAGATTATGATTTGTGCTTTTATATTTGATCAGATTATGTCAGTTCTGTTTTAATTTTACTTTTGATGTTCTACTGACAATTAAATAAGACGATTAATTAGAGAATTTTAATGGAGATTTGCCTTTCAGGTTGTAATTTTGTCAGCCATTTAGCCCAAACCCTCTTGAAACGTAGTAGGGCCCTTTTTTGGTGTAAAAATTTCAATCGAAAATAATAAAAATTATAATGGAGAATATAAAATCCAACAAAATTGGATCTTTTTGTCTTCTTTTAAATTAAATTTGTTTGGTTTTTTAATTTTCTGCCGAATACAATCCGAAACTGCACCCTGTTTGTCCATACTACAATGTATTATGGGTTTAAATAATTCCTATATTTTATATTGTCATGTTTGTTTTCTTGAATAAGAATTGGAAAATATTAATACACAATTTAAAGATATTTGCAATGAATATTCTATTGTGCATATATTTGTATTATTGTTACAATGGTTAGTATATTTATATTAAAAAAATAAACGACCTTCTAACAATAATTACAATAATTGTTTTAAAAAATGATTACGTTAGACATGGTTCCCCCGAAGGGCAATTACACCACGAATATAGGTAAGGTTAAAGTAGGATAAGGACTCTAACTGGGACGCGGTACCAGAGAAAACCATACTAATTACTAGTTAACAGAAAATTAACTAGCTTCTTAGCAGAAAAACTCCTGATACAATTTTAGGCAGCAACCGGGTATCGAACCCCGGGACTGCAGGACGCAAGCCGAATAGAAGTCGACTGCGCCATACTGGCTTGCCTAAATTATGTTAATTAATCATGAAGGATTTCTCAATAAGTCAAAAAATATGTAATAATTTCAGACCTCAATTCGTTCAGTATTGATTCAGTTACTATTTAGCTGGAGCCATTATAGCTTTTCATCAGCAAACTTTCTATTCAAATGCACGTAACAATTTTTATACCTGGAAAGCTAGCACATCAGAATCTATTCATGGTTTGAAATATAATGTGTGAGAAGCACAAAACTGTAATCCTGCAAACCAGTTCTGTAATAATATGTGTTCATTTTTCTGTTGTTTGATGAATTTAATAAGTTAAGGATTTTCTTAAAAATTACTCCTGTTGCAAAGCAGTTAAATGGGAAATACACGTGTATTGCCTTATATCAGCTAACATTGGGCACTGTGAAAAATTATTTTACATATTTGATTTGAGTTACGTGGGCCGATTTTTAAGTAGGAATTTACTTTCAGGCACCACTTTTACATAAACATGGACAAGGCGTACATAATAAATTAATATGCTCAAGTTATAACCAAAAATTCGATTTTTTTATTTTAAAAGCTATTATCCCAAATTTTAAACACATTGGGAAGGGAAACCGTTGTCTCTACCATGCGTTTAAATATTGCAAAAGATAAAGAAAACACAAAGGGAAACTTTTAATTCACCAATTTATTGTATCTGATAAATACTAGTGTAGGAAATAAATACTCTTTATCTTATTTTGTGAGAATCTGCTGACATGTGCACCTGCCAAGTTTGATTATGGCTTAAATAATCTGAAAAACTACTGTCATCGTAAATTGGATCGTTGGACATCTATGTGTGAATTGTTTTAAAAAAATTGGGCTAAAACCGACTTATTTTATAGGCATTATAGATTTATGAAAAATCGCGTTTTCTAAGGGGCAAATTTGCCTTTTGGTACTAAACTGAAAGAGACCAAAGTAAACATAGTTATAATTGCAATCTAAATTGCCTACCGTTTGTTGGCACACTTGATAAATTATTTTCAAATGAACTTGAATTCACGTTTGTATCACCAAGGAAGAAGCAATTCGACCCAGCTGAAATGCTACTATTCTTTTACTTCTGCTGTGTACCAGCAATGTTTGGCCCTGTGTCATTGTTTGAATTGCAAGGATGAGATCCATTTTTACTTTGTTTTGTATTCCTTGTTCTATTAAAAATGTGGGCATTCTAGTGACATTCTTGAATATTTCGGTGTGAATGGTTAGGCAAATTAATCTGATTCCTGCATACATACATCTAGGAAGGTTATCGAGGACGATGTATATATTTGAGACATCCCACTCGGAAGAGGCTCTGGACTACCACTGTGTGTAAAATACACAGTACATTCTTCCAAAAGCTTTAGCCTTTGTAAAATTCTGGCGGATGAAGGAGAACAAGAAATTAAATTATAATTTATAATTACAAGGGTTATATCTCAGACCATTTTTATTCCTGATCACTTAATTTACTTTTGATGTAGATGTAAAAATTACTATAGTTGGGAATTTTATCCGGAAATTCTAAAAGAACATCAATGAAGATTGAAGAACGTAATTCGATAATTTAATGGTACATATATCGAACAGGTGGATGTTTGTGAACTTTGTACAATTCTGGCTGATAAAGGGTAACAAGAAATTAAATTATAAAGTATAAATACAACGATTATATCTGGAAGCATCCTGACGGATTAATTTATTTTTGGGGTAGGTGTAAACTGTACTACAGTTATCCAGAAATTCAAAAACTCATAAACGATGGGTCGGTGATGAAAGAAATGTGAGGATTTTTTTTGGACAGTTATTACAACAGTTTCAGAGTGCTTCTTTCCACAGCATGTCTTTGTAGAACTCTACAATAAATTAGTAAAAAATAATTTATTTTATACTAATTATTAATTATTTAATTAATTAATTTATATAAATTGAAAATCGACTGGCACGTATACAAGTCATTATGTATTGTGGTTTTAAATGATTACGAAAAACAATCGACATCGTAACTTTTATAATGGGAAATCTCATATTATTTTTACAAAAGTAGTTGCTATATTTAGGATTAGGTCACATGTAACAAGGAAATAATAAGTTCAATGATCATAATGTGTTCAACTTGCTACAGTTATATCTCAGAATATAAATTGGATAGCTGGTATTACGTTATATATACTTAAACCCGTGAGCTTTTTATGTAGACTTTAAAATTAAAATTAAAATCCATTTAAAATTATGTTTATATAAAATATTCCAAAGGAGCGAGTAGTATCGATAGACCAATGTTAATATTTGAGTATACATCTTTTATTTAATGTTGAATATTACTTATCCACTTTCACATCAAATGCTTTTATTAAAAATGGTTAATGTTTTATTATGTTCAAAGAAGGCTCACATAATATGTGTAGGATAACAGCATAAAAGTATTTTATATGTTAAAAATATACGACGAAATTATAACCAAGGTAGGTATTACAATACGACATGAATTTTATTTATATGGATACAAATAGTGTATTTTACATATGTTCCAAACTATGCCTTCTAACAAGATAGGTATGGTATATATATAGAAGAGCCCACAACGCATATCAGTAAGCCACGTAATTAAAGTGGTTGGATGGCTTGGCTTGACGTTCGTCTAGATCAAACGGACAATTATTTATTACATTCATTTGACCGTAGGCGGCAGTCCAGACCAGTGGTAGATTTTACTCAACTCATTCTACAGGCAGCAGCAGTATTTGATACACACTCACTGCAAAGAGCATTATTACTCACTGCAAACTGTTTGATTAATTAGATTTTTGCGAACATAACGGATTTAGATTTGTTAAGATGGTTCAAGATTCCAATGATAGTCGATCCAAAACTTTTATTACAGTTTGGATGGGCAGAAGCCTTTCATTGTACAAATACCTCTTCTATTTCTTTCCTCCCCTACTGTTGAATATTGAACTTGGAAAGAAGCAATATGGCGACAAATATTACGTAAACATTGCACGCTTTCACTTTCTAAAGATAAATATAAAATTTGTGCCGACAATCATCTTAATCATTACAATATTCGTGTCTACATTATTCATAGCTCTGGCTCTGGCTAAGATATTTGTGGCTGGTAAAGTGACGAAATCAAACATAGTTTTGATTGCAGTTTCCATTACATTTGTATACTGTGAAGTGATGATGTTGTCCATGTTATTTTCAATCATACCAGAAAGAAAGTTTGTCGATGCAATTGATAAATTGTTTTCAAATGACATCGAATTTACATTTGTGTCATCAAGGAAGAAAAAGTCTGATTTGGCCGGAGTTCTACTTTTCTATTATTTTTGTGGCGTACCTATTATGTTTGGCCCAACACCATTATTCCTTTGGTATCTTGATTTTTCACCTGTTCGTTTTGTCTTAAATGAGTTTTTTCTTGGAGATCCGCATTTCCACGGTTTGACTAAAATTTTGACTGTAAATATATTTGATATTGCACTGCTTATAATTTTATGCTCTACTTTGGGAAAGGCTCTTGCCATTGCATTATTAATTGTTATATTGTTCACGTCTTGTACCATGGCCTATATCCGCTCGCTTCTACTAAATATGCGGTTGAAGGAAATTGAAATATTTTATTATTACTTGTATTTAAGGTTAGTTTATCAGATAGGCAATCGCTGTGTTGGTCGCTTTGCTCTAATACTAGTTTCATTTAGCCAGGTTCTACTGACACAATTGACTTGGTTTGGTATAAATTGCTTTGAAGTATTTCCCAGGTTTGTAGTTGTAATGGCTGCTGCCGTGTTTATTGGTGGGATTAGTTTCGTCGTTTTTCTTTTTAGTACCGCTGCATCAATAAAAATAATTTCGGATCGGATCTTGAAATTCAAGCGGCAGCTGTTTAATATGAGTGGGGTAAAAATATGGTATTTGAGATGGAGTGCTCAGCAGCCTGTGACGATACACTGTGGGGATCATTTCATATTTTCAAAAGATTCAGTAATGATTTATTTGAATTTACTCACTACAAATATAACTAATGCTGTGCTGCTGATAACATTTTGAACATACGATTCACCAATATATATTGCCTGGCACCTAAATAATTGACACGTAATTTACAGGCGTTTGCATTAAATAGTTTATGTGTATATGTGGTGGAAGTAAGTTACCGATTGAAAAGATCACTGTCATTTATATAAATAATAAGAATTGGCTGTCTCATTTATTATTGAATCTTAATATCCTGCTATTAGATGTATGCTGGTAAATATAATGCTTGTATCATGAACATTATGATTCATAACGTGTGTATCGTTGAATTTGGTTAAAAAATCAAAATATTTTTAATTCACAGAAATCTAAAATGTACTTCTTAATTAAGTCCTATTTGTTGATATATTTTAAACAATAAAACAGGTTTATTCATGATAATTGTTTATTAATGATCATGTAATATCCCAACTTTCGAATAAATCTAACTTCGAGAAGCTGTCTCGATCCTACTCATTCTTTCTCTCTCTCTTCAGGTATTGCATCAGTCAAAATCAAAAAAAGTTTATTTCGGATCTCAAGATATGAAATATTGATGCAATTACTTATCTTGCTGTTATTATGGCTTTTCATCATCAAATGTAGTTTCTATTCACTTGGATTCAATAAATGTTTTACCGGGAAAGCTTACATCTCATGTCAGAATCTATTCATGACTTTGAAATGTAATGTGTCAAAAGTACAAAACAGTAAAACTACATACCATATCTGTAGCAAAATTTGCTAATCGTGTGTTTAATCTATATAATAAATTAAAGTTGCTTTTGAACTACAATCTTGTTGCGAAACAGTTATACGAAAAATCCTCCCATCCTTACATTACTTAACATGGGCAATAAAAAATGATTTTACATATTTTATATTACAGATAGTTACGTGGGCTGATTTTTGAGTTGGAATTTACTTCCTGTGACGTCTTTTACATACAAACCTGAACAAGGCGTACATAATAAATTAATATGCTCAAGACTTAACCCAAAATATAGATTTTTATTTTATTTTAAAAACGATGAACATAACTTTTGAAAACATTTTCTTTGGAAGCGAGACAGCGGTCTCTTAAATTCCATTAAATTTTGAAAAATTAAAATTAAGTCATACCTTTCTATCTACGGATCAAATACAAAGCCCAGACACGAATTTTAAATCTGCCATCTTATTGTACTATAGGTGTATCTACGTTCCTATGTATTACATCCATTTATTTTTGTATAACCCATTTAAGAAATAATTTTCAAATACAACATTAAAATGGTTATGTGGAAAACAGGAAACTTTCTATTTCCTAGTTCTTTAAAAAATAAAAATTATTGGAGAAAAGCATATAATTTCTCTCTGGATAAAATAGAAAATCGGGGTATTCCTTTTACGGCACATAATAATTTACTTTTATTAAATTTAATTTAAATTTCTTTTCATGCCATACACAAGCTGCCTGGACAAGTAGATGTTCGTTTCAGTTTTGGGTATTGCATACATCCTAGAGTTATGAATAAATGATATGATTTTTTCCAACTACTCAACATTATTTAAAAAAAGAATTTAATTTTAAAATACAGCTGATTTTAGCTAACAGTTTGTCATTGACGTCAATAGATGAACTACAAAATTCCCTTTCTTCTTCAGTTAGAGGCTGATAATTAATTTCCATTAAAATACTACCTACGTTAATTGAAGTTTTTATCGAGGAAAAACAAAAACAATCATTTTCTCTCAGTATTAAGTCAATATTAAGTAGACAAATTAAAAAGCAGTTCATCATTTCCATTCCTATATAATATCACATCTGATAAAATCTAAAACACAGTACTACAAATTTATCATACTATTCCTATTGTAATTTAATTCACTAGCTAAAGCTCAGTTTATCTCCAACCGATATTCTTGAAAATGACTGAACGTCGTACAATGAAGAAATCAATGACTTACATGTCACCTCTGATGACAAGAAGTTTGTTAATGTACAAATACATTTTGTACTTGGTTCCTCCGCTATTCATAGACTTAAACCTGGAACTCAAATCAGGTCGCGGAAAAAATTCTGCATATGTTCTTAGAGTTGCCTTTCAGAAAATTAATTCGAAATGTATACCAACCGCCATAGTTGTCTTGATAGTTGGCGGGACGATAATATTTACTGATTTGGTACTACTGAAACAATTTACTGGGCATGCCACTATAAAAATGAACATAGTTCAGATAGCAATTTGCCTAGGATATGTCAACTGTTCAAGAGTAATGATTTCCATGCTTTTCGCCGTGTTAGCTGACAGCGACTTCATCAAAGTACTTGACAAATTTCTTTCAAACGATATTAATTTTACATTTATTTCAGGAAAGAAAAATTCTATTGACCCTGGCGGATTTCTGCTGTTCAATTATTTTTTGGGGGTGGCTCTTTTCTTTTTTCCTGTGATTCTAATAGTTTGGTATTTTGATTTATCGCCGTTTTATTTAATACTAGATGAATTTGTTCTTGGAGATGCTAAGTTTCATAGTATAAGTACAATCCTTGTAAAAAATGCTTTTGTGCTTGTTATTGTTACAGTTCTCTGCGGTGTTTTAGCTAAAGCAGTAGCAATTGCATTTATAATTGTAGTGCTTTTTACAACATGTACACAAGCGCTTCTCCATTCACTAAAAGTTAACTTGGACTTGAGGGAGTTTGAAATATTTCGGTTTTATTCGTATCTGCTGTTAGTATATAAAATAGGTAGTAAAAGTGTTGGTAGATTTGCTTTTATATTTGTGGTATTTTCTCAGATTCTACTTACGCAGTTGGCCTGGATTGTTGTTCGATGCTTCTCAATTTTCCCAATTTTTATTATATTTCTTGCAGCCGGTACATTTATTGGTAGTATTATTGTCGTTGTTTACATGTTTAGTATTGTTACTTCCATAACTTTAACTTCGGACGATATGGTAAAAATGAAAAGGCAACAGTTTAAGGAAAAAGGGATCAGGTTTTGGTATTTGAAATGGAGGTCACAACAACCGGTGAAGATTCATTGCGGAGATCGTTTCACATTTACTCGGTATACTGTAATGATATATTTGAATCTTCTTAACACAAACGTTACAAATGCTGTATTACTAATAAAATGAATCAATAATTGTTAATTTTATTATACAATGTATATTTAATCCAAACCATAATGTTTCGTGATTGTAAATATATATTGCTTTGTTAAATGAATTTATCTATGTAAATATTTTTCACCAAGTTTAATAAAATTTGTACAACATTCAAATAAATTCGCCATTGTGATATAATCGAAACACTATCAGGAAGGTCATTATATTCCTACAATTATGTAATGTTTAGAATATGTTGTTATGGTTTTGTGTGTTTGCTAAAATCTATATCAACATGGTTCGCTATCAAACTGTTATTCTACCAAAGATCGCCAAGCATAATAAAGAAATTATTGTTAGACCAACGTCACTAGCAATTATTGCATAATCGATGGTGAGTGATAAAAACAAGAATTGGTTTTTATTAGTTAATTGTATTTTGCAAAACCATGCAACGGAAAGTTGAATGATCATGTCTAGACTTACAATTACTTCCGTTGTTTTGATATTTCTGTCGACTACAGTGGAGACAAAATTGGTTATATTTGTCGTTTGCAGACGTGCAATTTAGAGGTTTTAAGTAGTCAGCTAACTTAGGTTTGTAATTATCCATTAAATCTAAAATTCTAGTTGGAAATTCGTAATACTTTGAAAACAAGAGGAAAAAATATGAGAAGACGAAGTTTGTTTGCCCTAACATGCTTCCTTGTTGGCATGACCTCTTGGTACTCAGGTGTAACAGGTACGATTATATAGTTTATAAAATATTTACAATTGTCTTTGTGGTTAGCAAGTCAACAAACCATTTTGTTGTAGGATACCAAGAGGGTGCCCTGAAACTTCACAATATCTGGAGGTCAATCCATGGTGCACAACCGATGGTCATGTCAGACGATGGAATTTATAAATCATATTGAGTTTTAAATGATTTGTTCCATCCTTATATTAGATAAAATTCTAAACAATATTAATCACACACGTAGTTGAACCAGATAGCAGAGAGATGCGCCGTACGGTATAGCGATAATACGGGCCATGGCCACAAGTGTCCATACAAAAGGAAGCCAAAGCCCTTGGCTTTGGCTACGTTGGAGAAAACCTAGCATCCGGATGGGGATACTGGTATCCTCCTTGGCAATCAGTAATCAAGTTCAGCAAATTGTGGTATGCCGAGGAACCTGATTATAATTACACAAGACCCTGCTGCCTCAGCCATTTTACCCAAGTGGTTTGGAATAGCAGTGTAAATTTTGGAATAGGTATGGCAAAGAATAGCAGCTCACAGGTTGTTGTCGGTCTTTACACACCAGGTGGAAATATAGTAAACTCGATTAAAGAGAACGTGTTTCCTATTGTAAATCCGATGACAGAAGAGGAAATAAAAGCTCAAGTAAAAGGCTATTAGAAACTACTAATAGATTGTGGTAGCGTTTTGTAACTATCACAATGCTTATATTTAAAAAAAATATTTTCTTTATAATAAATAAATACTTACATTGAATTTGCTTCACTATGATTGGATGTTTAAAAAATCCGTTTATTAATTGAATTTGATATAAACAGGTCCAAGTTTGTCATATTTATTGTGGACCCTGGGTTTGATGTTTTCTATTTACTATTGCAACATCTATACAAACAATTTCAGCCCAGATGTTAAAAGCATAATGTCAACAGTTTAAAACGATTGAAGTAAAATTGTAGTAATTGAAGTGGAGAGCTCAGCCGCATGTGAAAATTGACTGTGGAAATCAATTTATAGATAGTTGACAAAAGTCCCATATGTTTACAATGGCCGTATACATGGCAAGTAAGTATAATATGAACTCAAATAGTATATATTTTAGTGCGTTGGTATACAGTCATAGCGGATTGAAATTGAACGAAAGCTACAGTTTGGAATTGGAATGACCTGACAACCACAGAAGTAGGTTTGAGATCATGAAATATTCTCTGCCAGCTAGGGAAATATTTTCTGATGAACACTGCGTCCAAGTTTTTGAAAAAAACCTGTAATTAATTTCAGTTTATTGCTGACACTTCTGGTTTGAGCTGACGGATTGAAATTGAACGGTTTTCGAAAATCGGGAAGCATTGACTAATAGTTATTCAAATGTTTTCAAAATACATACGTTACAGAATGTATTTGGCTTCTAAAATAGCTTATCATCTGGTCTTTCTTGAAATTTCAGGCTTATACATAAATGCGAAGCTAACACATAAAGGTTCCCGTTGCGGAAATAGAACTAATTATTGTGGACTGGAAAGTTTAGGAAAACGGGCTAGAATCCTTCGAGGAACTTGCCCAGAAAGATAAATTGAAAACGACTACCATTTTCCCAAACGTTTGACGCTTTCAAAAGGAGCGATGCTCCTAGGATAAGCATGGAGGTACGGGCAAGTTATCACTGACCACAGGGTAAGCCATAGACGTTTCACAGACAGCTAACATCAACCAGTTAACCAGTTCTAGAAAGTTCTCGGAAATGGTTCAGAAATACTTTGGGAAGGATATAGCCCGAAAGGCTGCCCTGGATTTTCGCCTGGGGGCTGCTCTCAGATGGTGCGGGACCTGCAAGAAGTCTATAGTTTCCAATAGGAACCGATATATAATTTTGACCTTTGCCAGGAAGCACATAAAAGCGTTACCGGAGTTTTCGAACAAAGTACTGTGGTCGGATAAATCAAAAACCCTTGTTGTTACTTGTTCCAGAACTCCGGTACAGCATTTACGTGCTTCCTGGTAAAGGTCAATCATATATATCCGTTCTTTTTATCATCATTGATGCAAAAACCGATGTTAAATTAATTCTGTAACTCCATGGGTAGTAGGAAAGCTACCAACCTTACATTGTTTAAATCTAAATTAAATGTCAGATTCGTAATCTACATTCAAAATTAGGCACGAATCATGCTTTCAATATTGTTTTTAAATGCTTATCCCTATAACGGCCCTGTAGAGGGTTTTCAAACGCCACGCGATTTTTTCGACATATTTCAACCGATTCACTTGGAACTTGATACAGGCATTCCCTAGGTAGAGCTTTTCATGGTTTAGAAGAGAAAACTGAAAATTTTGAAAACTAACAGAGTCAAAAGGTCAAATCTCGAAAAATTTTAAAAATCGAGATAACTGGAAAGTTTTTGACTTAAGCAACTTGGTGTCTACAGTAAATATGTTCCATTCATCCCTTTACTTACATCTACACTCTTTAAAATTTACATATTGAATTTTTGAAATTAGATCATTTGACCCTGTTATTTTTCGAAATTTTCAGTATTCTCTCCTGTAGCCCGAGAAATTCCACCAAGGCAATGCATTTACCAAGTTTCAAGTGAATCGGTTGAAATATGTGGACAAATTGCGTGCCATTTGAAAACTCTCTGCAGTGCCGTTATTGGGATAGGATTTTTTTTTAAATTACTGGAAGCATGATTCGTGCATAATTTTGCATGTAGATTACGAATCTAACATTTATTTTGATTTAAAAAATGTAAGGTTTGAGGCTTTCCCATTACCCATGGATTTACAGAAATACAGGAAAGTAAGCCTACTGAAATTATAATATAAGCGAGACCATCCAATTAACTTACCCACCTGTTAATTTTATGTGAAATACAAAAGTCATACTTTGAGCAGAAAACATGGCTTTGAGCTAAATACCCTGTATCTTCTTTTGACACCAGCCCACTGTGGAATCAATCAATTAATTAATAACAATAATTTATTATACACATATATGTTTGTATGTTAAAACCTGTAGTCTGTACACATACCAAAATTGATTGTTTTAAATGATTTGAGAAACCTACAGTCCTAATTTGGATTCTATGAAATCCCATTTTAAACAAACTTATTTTTCTAATAATGTTTTACTTTATTTTAGTTAACATGAAATAAGTTATGGAAGAATAAGCTTTTGATGTAATCACGCAAGTTGTTCATTATCTAAATTGGAAAAAGACTCTAATATTAATCTGTAAAGCAAGAGTTACGTACATCACTTAAATTGATTATAATCTTTTTAATATTTTTTACTTAAACGAATTTAGAAGTCAGATATACCAGATAGAACAATATTCATATTTATGTACACGTGTATGACCTAAAGTAGGATATTCTCTATATTTATGTATAACATTTAAAATATATTTAATATTTTATGATGTTTAATGGGAACACTGCCATCATTCGTAGGATATGACTATAATAAAATTTTATATTCCAATTTCATGTAAGGAAATAGTGACTACGTTAGGTATTATATTTTTACAGGAATATTTTTGAGTTCAAGACATCAGCTTTAGTATGTGTTCCTCCTTTTTTACTATCAAAACCGGTATTGATGTAATCCATTTATATTTAGAGGAGCTAACAAGCATATAACTAATCTACGTAATTGAAGATATTTAAATTTAAAAATGGTTTGCCATTTCATAAGGACAAAAGATTATTAGAGTCATTGTCTACCAGACTTTAACTAGCCAACTCATAGACTCAATCCAATTGTTTTTTGAGAAGTAAGCAAGAGTAATTATTACCCGTCGAAAACTTCAAATAATTAGAGTTTGTAGCGTAGATATTGAACGTAACACATTCAACCTTGCCAAGATGGCACAAGATCTCGGTGTAAGGAATTCTAAAACTTTTGTCACGGTTTGGATGAGAAGGAGTCTCATATTGTACAAATACGTTTTTTATTTATTCCCTCCTCTGTTATTAAATATACAACTAGGAAAGAAGCGCTACAACAGCAAGCATGACGTTGATATAATACGACTTCATTTTTTAAAGTTGAATAAAAAATTTGTGCCGACTATATTTTTGATCATTACAAATTTTATATCTGCCCTATTTATCGCGTTAGCTCTCCTGAAGCAATTAACGGAAGATAGGGTGATAAAAGTAAAAATTGTTTTGATTGCAATTTCCATTACCTTCGTGTATTGTGAAGTGATGATGGTATCCATGTTAATTGCAATCATTCCGGAAAGGAAGTTTGTTGACACACTTGATAAATTATTTTCAAATGAAATTGAATTCACGTTTACGTCACCAAAGAAGATACAATCCGACCAAGCCGGAATTCTACTTTTCTATTATTTTTGCACTGTACCAGTAATGTTTGGTCCAGTTCCAATATTTCTTTGGTATATGAACTTTTCACCAGTTCATCTTGTGCTGGATGAATTTTTCCTTGGAGACCCGCATTACCACAGTCTTGTTACTATCATGACAGCAAATATATTTGATATAGTACTACTTACAATTTTATGCTCTACTTTGGGAAAGGTGCTAGCTATTGCATTGCTTGTTGTAATTTTGTTCACGTCTTGTACCATGGCTTATCTTAGGTCTCTTTTACAAAATATATGTTTGAAGGAAATTGAAATATATTATTACTATTTGTATTTAAGATTAGTTTACCAGATTGGCAATCGGTGTGTAGGACGCTTTGCACTAATTCTTGTTACATTTAGCCAACTTCTGCTAACACAAACGACTTGGTATGGTATAAATTGTTTTGAAGTGTTTCCCAAGTTTGTAGTGGTAATCGCTGCTGCCGTGTTCATGGGTGGACTTGGGTTTGCTGTTTTTCTATTTGATACTGCGGCATGCATTAAAATAATTTCGGATCGCATGTTGGAATCAAAACGTCAGCAGTTTAAAACCAGTGGAGTAAAAATGTGGTATTTGAGATGGAGAGCCCGCCAACCGGTTACGATTCATTGTGGGGATCATTTCATATTTACCAAGGATTCGGTGATGATCTACTTAAATTTGCTAACAACAAATATAACAAACGCTGTGCTACTGATAATATTTTGAACGTATAAATTTTTCACACTGAATATTTTACTGTATTGTATCTATATAGAGGCATTGAAAACGAAAGACATAAGTGAAATGTCACAGTTCAATAAATCAAAACTGACTGTAGGATAAAACATGTATAATGCACGTTTTAAATAAATCATATGTTACGATACTTTAAACTCCATACTCCATTCATATAAATAGATGAAATTGGTTTTGTAAATATAATTTTTCCATCAAAAAATCTTTTAATAATTTCCTACTACAATGCGTTAGAACTGGAATACTAGATACTTAGTTGGATTGTAAGATGAGTTATTATATTGGTAATTTATTAGTTACATAAATTAAACTACTAACACAGGGCAATATGAAAACAAAATCGTTAACCAGATACCATTTTTTAATTTTCCATTTTTCGTAGGCTTTCTCAAAGTCGAATCTAACTTCCTCTGACGTCTTTTGGGGACACGTAGAGAAGGCCAACATAATCCATTATCATGCCCATAAATTATCTCAAATATGATTTTTTGCCTGTTCTCTAACTATTATATGAAACCAGCTTTTAATGGCTTATAATATTTCAAGAAAGGGAATGATTTTCTCTTCGACATTTTAAATATTTGAAAAATAAAACTAGATCCACTCTCTCCTTCTGCCAACCAAAAAGGTAGTCCTTAGAAGAAATATTAAATTTAGTAACTTATATAAAGCTTACTATACCGTCATAGCTATATATATAAAGTTTATATAAAGCTTATCATACTATACCGTCGTGTATATCAAATGTCTTGTGTAGTTTATCCATTATGCATATTTTAGTTTTATATTACCCATTTTATAAAATAATTTTAAATTAAATAAAACTTGCACCTGGGGAAACCCCCTCTATTCTGGATTAGTAAAATATAAAATTCACAAAAGAAAAGCAATATATACATATGCTTAGCTAGAAGAATTAGCTTTTATTAAATTAACAAAAGATATAATTCCTCTTCCTATCCTATACAGTTTTTGTTTGACGAGTTGAAAATTGGTTTCGGGTTTAGTAAGAGATATATCCAAGCGACGTGAATAAATAAATGATGACATTCTACGAACTCGTCAAACGATTTAAAAAAAGTAATCTAATTTCAAATTCTAGCTTGCATCCGCGACCAGTTTTCGTTTAACCTCAACAAGTAAACTAATAATATTGTGTGTTTCTTTCCGGTTGAAGGAAAATAATGGCAGTTTAAATAGTACCCTCAGGTAAATTGGGTTGATAACTAATATTGAAGTTTAGATGAATTAAAATGAAAGAGGAGGTTTGCCAATTTCGTAAGTCGTTTTGCATTAAAGACTAATAAAAGTGGATAAATGACAATCTAGAAGTTGTTTTCTATAAAGCATCCAATCGATTAAATCAAAAAGACAATACAAAAATATTTACATTCTCAGTAGTGTTGGGAACTACTGTGGTGACTTAAGTTTGGTTTATCAGCAACATAAATATTTGAAAATGGCTGAACGATCAAATTGGAAGAAATCAAAGACTTACATGTCACCTATAATGAAACGGAGCCTTGTAATGTACAAATATGCCTTTTACTTTCTTCCTCCTCTTTTCATAAACTTAAATTTACAATTAAAGAGAGGCCGTGGAGAAATGACTGCATCTGAAATGTATCCCAACTGCAGTAATTGTTTTAATAGTTGGTGCAACAATGATATTCACTGAATTGTTACTAACTAAGCAAATATTTGGATATGCTACCATAAAAATGAACATAGTCCAGATAGCAATCTCCGTTGGTTATGTCAACTGTGGACGCATGATGAGTTCGTTGTTGTTTGCAGTTTTGACTGACAGCGATTTTATCCAAATACTTGACAAATTTCTTTCAAACGATGTCAACTTCACATTTATTTCAACGAGAACAACATTTATTTATTTCAACATTTCTTAGCATCGTTTTAGCCAAACCTGTTGCAATCGCATTTATAATTGTAGTACTTTTCACATCATGCACACAAGCGTATATCCTTACACTAAGACTAAATTTAGACTTGTGGGAGTTTCAAATATTTCGATATTATTCATATTTGCTCTTAGTATATAAGATAGGCTACAAAAGTGTTGGTCGCTTTGCTTTTGTATTTTTAGTATTCTCATAGATAATACTGACGCAGTTGGGCTGGTTTGGTGTTAGATGTTTTTCAATTTTCCCAATTTTTATATTGTTTTTGGGTCTTGGTCTAATCTTTGGTAGCATAATTGTGGTTGTTTACATATTTAGTATTGTAGCTTCTATAAGATTAGTTTCTGATGACATGCTGAGAGTCAAGAGGCAACAGTTTAAAGCAAAAGGGATCAGATTTTGGTATTTGAAATGGAGGTCGCATCAACCGGTTAAGATTCATTGCGGAGACGGATTTACATTTACGCAGGACACCGTAATGATTTATATAGATCTTCTTAATACAAATGTTACAAATGCTGTGTTACTAATAAAATAATTATACTATATCTTGTAATAATATTATATGCCAATACATCGGTTTCTCAATCCCATTTGATAGAGTTTCATCCCGAATAGATTAAGTCTTGACAAATAAAAACATTAAAAGATAATTTAATTTGTTAGTGATTTTCTTCCTGCTACTTGTGATAACTGAAACTTTTTATCGTACCTTCAACTAAATAATTGCTTAAGTTACTGTTTGTTATCAAAATTGAATTGGTAATGAGTGCGAGAAATAAAATTAAATCAACACGTTTAACATATAGTGGAAGTTGGCATCCACCCGATGGTATTTGGCCATCAAATTCGAGAAGTAACTTCACTGAGGGCTGGCTGCCCACTTCTTTTATTATTATACACTGGGTCAAAATGAAACCTGGATACGCGGTATATACTCTTTTCTCGAGCTTGTATATTCATTTTATTTTAAGTATTTGGCACAAACTCGGATATTTTCTGGTAGAGCAATGCTTGCTCTTTCGTATTTGATAAACTTTTGCTGAAAATACTTGCCCTTCCAAATCTATTTGGAAATGAAATGGGCCATTCCAATAATCAAGCAAAAAATAAGTGGACACTATAATAGCAGTAATACAATATTAATAGTAAACTATCTGAATCAATGATAGTTTTATTACTATTTGATGGAAAATGACCATAAATGATGTAATTCGGTATCCTATATTTGTTTCGTCTTTGAAAAAAAATTCATCGATTTGAGTGTCTCGATGGATCCCAAGTGTACAATCTAAACCTTATGGAATCAAGTTTAAACATTCGAGTACTTAATGTTTGGAAACATTTCGAAACATGAATTGATGCGAGATAGAACATTAGTAGGTTAGGAATATATTCCAATTCATATTTGCAAAGAAATAGATAGCACGGACAGTGAGAATATGAATAATGCAACGTAATTGGAATTACGTCGCGACACTTCAAATTTCCAATTCTTGAAATCAAACGTAAATTGATCCGAATAAAAATCATCTAATCATAAATAGGTACGAAGTATGCCTAACTTGGCCTAAAAATAATCGTTTAAAGACAATGAATTTAATGCAAGAATGAAAATATTTTTTTAAAAATGCAAATATGGGACACTCTGAAAATACAATTGTTTTTGTTTGTGTTTATTTTAAAATTATAATTTAAAGTTGCTAACCTCTTTCAGTGAGACATTGAAAACATACGTACATAATAAAATACATAATATTATCATAATTTATCCCAGATTTCCATTTAATGCTAGCTTCCATCTAGATACTCTCCGACGATAGTAGAGAAAAACAATTTCGTTCTACTTCTTTAAATTAATTATTAAGTACTCCTTTCAAAAAAATCAAAAAAGGAAAAAGCCAGGCTGCTTTAGCTATGTAAAACGCTAGCTTTATACAGCTGCATAAAATATTAAATTAAAAATTGTTTTAATTTAGTTTCTCCCTTTCTACTTGAATAACATATTTTTTTAGAAAAAATAGCAGGGAAAAGGATATAAGAATATATATAGAAAGCACCAAATATTAAAGAAAAAATGGTTATGCTCATGGATCTAATATATTTCTATACAGTCCTGTATAAACTTGTTCTTTGTGGATTTTGTAAAAATAATATTATCGATTTTCTACATATTTTATGACTTACTAAGACGCCAATGCTTAACAAATGCGAACTAGTTTTAGATAACATATTAACAATTACTTTACTTACTAAGGAAGCCTAATTATATCGCATACTTTAGTGGAATTATTTTAGGCAGCATCGTGTTGAGCATTACATGTATAGAAGTATAATTACCAAAGTTTCAGCTTTTACCACTTAAACATACTTAAAATTGTCTGGATTAAAATTATAGTTTGACTTGACTGTTCATCTTGACAGACGTAATTCATTGGAATAAATAATTTTCCCAGTTTCCTACCATAGAACACGTTTGAAAAACTAATAAACAAGAACAATTTCCAAGCATATTTTGTAGGGAAACAGCAGCTCCAATCAATCCAACAAAATATACAGCAAAGTTCAACTTGTAATAGTAAAACTGCAGTTTATTTCGGTCAGTTAATTTCGGTTGATTGAAAAATTTAATACTTCAAAATGCTTGACCGTAATTGTTGGAAGCATTCTATGACTTACATGTTCCCTTTGATGCAGAGAAGTCTTGTATTGTACAAATACCTTTTCTATTTCTTTCTTTCTTTGTTCATAAACTTAAAATTGGAATCCAAGGCTGGCATTTGAAAAAATTCTGTGTATGAGCTGAGAGTCACCTTTCAGAAAATTAATTCGAAATGTATACCAACAATAATTGTGGTAGTTACAGTGGCTGGAATGATTGTATTTACTGAACTGGTGCTCATTAAACAATTTGCTGGACTCGCCACAATCAAAATGAATATATTCCAGATTGCAGTCTCCGTAACTTATTTCAATTCCGGACGAATGATGTCGTCAATGATGTTTGCCGTCATAGCTGATCGGGATTTTATCCAAATTCTGGACAAATTTCTCTCAAATGATATAAGCTTTACATTAATTTCAGAAAAGAATAATTACGTGGATCCTGGAGGATTTCTACTTTTAAGCTACTTTTGTATGGTGCCGGTATTCTGGTTTCCTTCAATTCTAACAATTTTGCTTTTTGATTTGTGCAGGTTTTATTTAATTCTGGAGGAATTTTTTCTTGGGGATCCAGTGTTTCATGGCACAAGTACTGTTGTTGCACGACACATTTTCGTGCTGGTGATTATTATAATTCTATGTTGCGTTTTAGTAAAATCAGTAGCGATTGCACTTATAATAGTAGTGTTATTTATTACATCCACACAATCTCATATTCGTACTCTAAAACAAAATTTACACTTGAAGGAATTACAAGTTTTTCGATATTACTCATACCTGCTCCTAGTATATAAGATAGGTAACAAAAGTATTGGTCGTTTTGCCATGATATTTGTTGTATTCAGTCAGTTTATACTCACACAAATGGCATGGTTAGCTATACGAAGCTTTTCTATTTTACCATTATTGCTTGTGTTTGTTGCGGCAGGAATATTTATTGGTGGTGTTATTATTGTGGTATACATTTTTAGTATTATTTCATCTATTAGGAATATCTCGGATGACCTGTTAAAAACAAAGGGACAAAAATTTAAAGAAAATGGGGACAGGTTTTGGTATTTGAACTGGAAGTCACAGTAACCCTTTAAGATTCATTGTGGAGATCACTTTACATTTACTCGGGATACTGTTATGATATATTTGGATCTTCTTAGCTCAAACGTTACCAATGCGGTGTTACTAATTAAGTAAATAAAATGTAGTTTCTTACACATAGTTACATATGGATAGATTTTTACGATTTCTAGTGTATGATTTTTCAACTAAATAGCCGTTTAAATTAATCCATTAATATTTGTAAACTAGATTTAGTTTCTTATCAATTGGATGCACTAAGTTAAATTCACATTATAAGATAAGTCAACCTTTATTCTGGATGTGTGTTTTGGCATAATTGCTTTCTATTTTATTCACTAGTACCGCATGTAAATTTTGTGGAAAAATACCAATTCATTCTTGCTAATCTCTGATACGTTTGTTGAGTTAAGTTCTGTATAAATGATGTAAATACTCGGAAAAGCATATCGGCGTTTGTACACATGAAAACTAAAGATTTAAAAAAATGTCATATTTCATTTCATAGTGCAAAATAGTTATGAATAACAATGTTGGCATCTTTTTTGTATGAGAAAATAAAATGATAATTTTCCTACTAATTACTTATGAACAAATACAATTTATACTACAATGTAAAATTAGATTATCAATTAAGCTAATAGGGGAAAATTCTGCTACCATTTCTAAATAATTCTGAATAAACGCATTTTTAATACTTTCGACAATTATAATTTTGGTTAGCATTACATTCCCTGATATGTGCTATCTTGTGGTTTTAGTCGATCTAAAAAATGTTCTTGTGTATCGCAATGACTAAAATAAAGCAGAACTTAAAATTATTAGTAAAACTATTATAATGTGTACACTGATATGGGAGAAAGTGAATATACATTAAAATTCTAATAAAATATTTATAGATTGGAAGAATGGCAGGAGAAATTTTTTTAAACTCAATTTTTCCATCGTACATAAATTTATATGTAATAGCAATATTGAAATAACCAGCGTTATATTAGCTATATTTTTCGTAATACTCGGAATCGGATAAATTTTTCCGAGGTTTTGAATGTGGCGCGTGGGTGGCTTGCGGCCTACTCATGCTCCTTTATTCCCTTACATACTACTAACCCAACGTTGCCGATAGGTATATTTTAATTCCGTGTTTAATAAAAGAAAAATCCTGTAATAAAAGTACATTTTTTGGAAATTAAGACGCAACTTGTGTAGAAGAAGCTACCGGATATCGATTTTATGGTGGATCCCAGTTACCTCGGAGGCTTTTGCACAGCAACACGTACATTTCTTAAAAATTGTATTAAAAATAGTCAAAACTCTCCTTTTAATTTGCGGCTCCGTTTACTGCTGAAAATGGCAGAGCATTTGCACTTTAGGAAGTCGAAAACCTTCATTTCCCCTTGGTTCAGGAAATCGCTCAAATTGTACAAATATATTTTCTACATATTTCCTCCTCTCTTTTTAAACGTTAATTTAGACAAGAAGCGGATCCAAGGTAGAAAATACGTAGATATCATTCGAGTCAGATTTCAGAAATTAGATTGGAAAATATTCCTCACAATTTCGGTTGCCATAATTGTAATACTGACTAACATATTTATCGCATTAGCATTACTAAAGCACGCTTTTGGTTTTGGAAGTTTTAGAATTAAAGTTATTCAGATTACCATGTTAATCATGTTTGTTAATTGCGAAACAATGATGCTTGCCATGCTGTGTGCAATAATTATCGAGGAAAAGTTTGTTGGTACACTTGATGGTTTCCTTTCAAATAAAATTAATTTAACATTTCTTTTACTGAAGAAACGACAAATTGATCCTGGTGGAATGTTACTTTTTCCTTATTTCTGTTCAATTCCAGTATTCTGGACGCCTGTGCCGTTAGTAATCTGGCTATTTGAATATTCCCCAATTCAGGTAGTTTTCGAGGAATTTATTTTAGGGGAGCCAGAATACAGTGCTTTGATATCGATTATTATTGCAAACGGTTTTGATCGTTTACTGCTTATAATTCTCTCCTATGTCCTAGCAAAAGTGATGTCCATCGCTTTGCTAATTGTAATCCCGTTCACTCGATTATTATTGCAAACGGTTTTGATCGTTTACTGCTTATAATTCTCTCCTATGTCCTAGCAAAAGTGATGTCCATCGCTTTGCTAATTGTAATCCCGTTTACGTCCTGTACATTAGCGTATGTTCGTTCCCTGATACGAAATTACCAATTGAGTGAAGATGATACATTTCGGTACTACCTGTATTTAAGTTTAGTTTATAAGATTGGTAAAAAATGCATTGGACGATTTGCGCTAATTCTTGTAGTGTTTTCACAAATTCTATTTACGCAAGTGTGTTGGTTTATTATTCGGTGCTCAAACGAATTACCCATTCTTCTTTGTATCTTGTGTGTGGGAATATTTTTTGGCGGAGTTGTACTTGCTATTCTACTGTTTAGTATTGTCGCCTCAATAAAAATATTATCTGATAAGTTGCTAAAAATAAAACGTCAATACTTTATGTCGATGAAAAACAAGTTTTGGTATTTGAAATGGAAGGCACAGCAACCTGTGACGATTCACTGCGGTGGTCGATTCATTTTCTCGCAGGACTCCATTATGATCTATTTAGATCTTCTTTCATCCAACATTACAAATGCTGTTTTGCTAATACAAGTTTAGTGAGGTTGACATTGTTAGCATTTAAATAGTTTTCGGAGGAACTTCATTTGGAAGTCTGGTTATAACTTTGCGTAAATTCTAGTCTTGTTTTGTGTAATGATATACATTTTTATAGTATTTTATTTGTATCCATAGTTAATTTAAACATTTATTCGATTTTAATTAAAGAAATTTATTATTGAGTGTTTTATATATAAAGAGAATATATACAAATTCTATAATAAACATTTTATCGTGTTGAGAATAAACAATTTCAAAATGTTACCAACTTTGTATTTTATTGTAGTAAATTGCATTGAGTTTCCATATAAAATAGAAATAAATTATTTAGTATTTTTCTCCATCCCAGAAGAAAAATCATCTTCTTCTAGAACAAAGGTAATACTAAATAACTGAGGAACTATAGCTGGTGGTAAGTATTGACCATATAGCAGCTAGCATATGCGTTGACTTAAATAGAATACATTACCTATTGAAAAGTAGCTTTAAGACTTTTATTTCTCGATTGTTCTATATACTAAAAATCAATAAATCCCTGCCTGCATTTATTACATTACGACGCATAAAGTCCCGAAAAGACAAACCAGGCCATTTTTATATGCGACGCCGACTTAGTTTATCACCTTACCTTGGAGTAGCATCATGTTAATTACATTTCCTAAAAAATCCATAAACTCTGTAATATCTACAGAATTGACCAAATTTCACACTGAATTCGGAATAGAAGATATTTGCATTTTAAAACGGTGAAACGCTTATGGCTGAGTAAAAGCCTCAAACTCTTTTCCCTCCACTCATACGAAATTTGACTTGGACTAATTATATCAACTTTTATTCCCTGTAGAATTATTTGTGTCGTTCCATCTCAAAATCATAAACTAACAACTTGTAGCTTAGAAACCGTTCCTTTTAATGCAAGTTCAGCTTGTAAACAAAATACGTTAGACGTATAGCTTTTCTTACCGGCTCTTTTATAGTACATTTGTTGAAGGAAAAACTTCATGTTGAAGGAATTGCTGTAAACAGAAATGGGATTCGAAGGTTTGTTTGAACGAATGCATCGTTTTAATTCTTACCGTGCAATCTATTTCTTTGTAATATTAGATTAATTTCTTTATAAGTTGATTGTAAGGAAATCCATCTATCATTGCAAATGCCGTTACACGGTTAACATCCACCAAATAATTCCACGAGATACTAAATATGTGCATGTAATTTGGAAAACAATTAATCTTATCTAGCCTGATGTTTTTGGTTCATTACCATGTTCGCATTACGATTGGGAATGACGAGCTTTATTCTTTCAATTTCATATTCATTTATTCCGGGTGGACCGAATAACTATGCATTACTTATTATGCAAATGCCGAGTTTATTACTATCTCTGGGTGAATACTAATTTTTCCAAGAAGCAATTATAATCTTTTGAGTGCATTGGCCTGATATATTGTACTACGTTATGCTCAGACGTAAATGTTGGATATTTAGTTACACCAGCATCAACCTTCTTGCTTTAAACAACATCTCGAATTTGTGCTTGCGTTCAAATTCAGCAATGGAATTATTTATCCCTATACTATTTTTGTCATCACTGTTAGACTTTGTCGCGTGTGAAAATTGCTCCCCAATAAATATATCGGATACAGATGAAGTAATTAACCGGGTAGGAAAAAAAATATCATCCTAAATAAAAGATAGATTTTAGACAATACATTTTTAATAATTTTTATTTTTAGATACAATGCAAGAATGGAAACTGCATTTTTAAAGTCCTCGCTTGTGACGGAAAGGATGATTGTGGAGACAATAGTGATGAGC
>JAHZMV010004753.1:0-21957 GCA_027743765.1 Coecobrya sp. COE2 | reverse complement strand
AAATTCAATGAATTGCACATTGCGCTATAATCGAACGTGTGTTATGAAACAGTCTATGACTTATACAGGATTCTCACCCACGTGTATAAATAGGAAAAAGCTCCAAATAGGTACTTTTGTGGGTGTATATGTACCTCTATTTCAAATCAATTGGCGCGAGAATTAGTTTTCATTATTTAATCGAAATATCTCAATTTTCACAAACTCACCTTCTATCATCCATTCTGTATGCTACTCCGATTTAATAAAGAAATTCAGTAAAAAGCTATCATATAATATCTGCGTATGTAATACAAAGAAGGTTCTGTCTAGGGAAATTCAATACGGCTTAAAAATATATGTCATGTACAAGTCACACTAACCTCTAGTATAAACGAAAATCCACTGGTGCATGATCGCTGTATAAATTGAGGTAAAGCTTGTTTGCGTAACAAGTATATATTATGCAATACCTACCTATATTTACTTTTCCAAATCTCTCGAGAAATCTCTACAGACGACTACCCACTTCAGACGGTCTACTTATTCCCAATGGGATAGATGTAGTGACTTAATTCAATTGAATAATTCACCCATCTTTGCTCAAATTCCCTTCTTTAAAATCCACTTGCCTACGTGTTGTGTATAATCCAATGAATATGCAAAAGCTGGAATGTGCGACAGGTCACTGGACCGATAAGCATATACATTAAAAGACACTCCACATTACATGCTACTAATACACTGCTTGAATAACCCAGTAAAAATATATTTTTACTACTATTTATATGCTCATTTTCAGAAATGTGTGTCGACCTAAAGCGTGTAAAAAGCCTTCTTAAAGAATGGAATAGAGTTATCGTCATTTGACACCATTCATCTATCTCAAAATAAAAAAAGAACAGCAGCAGCTAACTCACAGATCAAAAGCATTTTAGGTAATTGAATGTCCACTCAAATAAAGTCAGTGGTGTGTCCATCCACGTCCAATGGGAGTATAAGTATTTTTACCAGAGCTACAAGTCTCTTTGAAAAATGAGATATTGAATAGGACACGATGCTTTCCTTGACATTTGATACTCTCTACTTTCCCATGACACGAAACGATTCCAGAAAATAAAATTGTACGTCTTTTTTGTCAAGTATGTTGTTGGTCAATATACTTTTTCGATTATAAAAAAATTCACGTCATATCTTCATATTCATCACTGCTTTTCTTGATTTTTTCCTTTTATTTAGATAATATCCAATGATTGTAAAGGTAAATAAGATAAAATGAGGTGAAGATGATTAAACTCAACCAGCTTTTGAAAATCATCGTAACGAGTGCCTCGTGACATCCCATAAATAGATATGGCCATGATGCGTTGTGATGCTACGTCAAGCTTAAGTATTTCCACGTGTAGCTATGCAGTAGTCACATAAAAACGGATATGATCATGATTTGGTATTCCTTCTTCTCTGGTGAACGAAATAATATGCCATACATTTTATTTTCCTCTCTTATTGGAAAAAAATTATTGCGTTTGACTGCACCTCAAAAGCAAAGAGGGAATAGTGTCGCACGAAAAAATCCTTTATTTCGCTCCTCTTGCTTTAAATCACCGTTTTTACTTCATATGTATACCTAGATGGATAGCGTTTGAGCCAAGAGGACCATTTCATTCAATCATGTATTGAAGTCAGAAAATGGGAAATAATTCGTAGAATATACCTAAACGCACTCGTACATCTACTCAGTCACACAGAACTAGAAGCAGAGGAGAAGAAGAGTCACTTCAGAGTTGTACGCTTAGGTATTTGCACTACTTTTTCACTCTTTTTCCCAGGAAGGAAGTGGTTTGATTTCTTCTCGCCTGAGAGTCTTCTCTCCTTCGTAGTGCCAGTTTAACTCCTACTGATTCTCTTGCTGGTGGTTGTATTAGAGTTAAAACTCTATGCTGGATAGACAGACGGAAAGAGGGAGAGCGCTAAGGGAATGGTCTAAAATAACTTGTGTGTAGATCGAGATTGCTTACATTTTTTCCTAGAATCCACGCGTGCAAGCAAGAAGGGACGAAGTCGAGGGAAAAAATTGAGATTAAGGTAAGTGGTTTTTGTGCGAGCGAAAAACCAGAAATTGATGATGATACATTGACGAAATGAATGTAACAAGCCATGTGTGAAATTTCTCATTCCTGGCCTTTTATACCATTTTATAGGCCTGTGTAGCAGGTTACGTAAGAAAGAGTGCACACTCATGATATTCATTGCCATAACCATTTTATTTCAAAGTAAGTACATGCTGCATTGTAGTAGCACAACCCCGTTGGTGCCCGTCTTTTAGTCTTGTACGGTGTATCTTTGTCTGCTGAAAAACATTGTGTGGGAGAGCCAGCCAGAAATAAAAAGTCCTGGAGTGAGTTACTAACTTACTCAGTCAGTCCGTGAGACTTGGGGTAAAAACGTAACGATGCCTAAAAATGTTCCAATTTCTGCTTCTTTTCTCTATGAAAATAAGCGTTTTGCATAAAGCATATTATTTATTTTTATTGCTTTGTACTTACTTACTCACTTTCCTTGAAAAAAGGAGTATGTCCCTATGCAAATTCTTTTTTCTACTACGAAAACAAGAACAAGGAGCACAAACAATGCAATCAAAAAATTTGCATGGCAGCTTATAAAAGAAAAGAAACACGGGAAAAAGTATGTCATTCTGCTGAAATAATATAAGAAAATGGCATAACTTTCCTCAAATCTCCTCTGACTCCTCCTTTCCCTCCTGCATTATAAAGTTTATATAAAGATTCCATTCTTGTGGTGGTGGTAACATAACGTCCTACATACCAAGTCCAATTATGCCATATTATTAGGGAAACAAGCCTTAATTATGTCATTACGTAATTTTTCTTGGAGCAGTCCAGCCCACTCAAACTTATGAAGGCACTTAAGCATGAACTGTGGTGGCTTTTTGGTGGAGTGGCAGAGGTTCTGCAGTAAATTTTTATGAGAATATACATAGCTCCGATTTGGATTGAATCCTTGCATACCTGAAGAAAAATATAAAAAAAGTTTTCAGCTTGTTGTTCCAGCAAATGACATGATTGTTTCGTAACTTTCTGGAGAAAATTAAGCCTTCCTTTCTTGAAGATTTTTAAGTAGTAGGGCGAATATAGAATAATATTAGAAGAGGAGTGGCCTCGGTAGTTTCTCTACCTGCATGTTTTTTTCTCCTTTCTCCACTTATTGAATTGAAACAATGTCAACCTAACTAGGATCACAAAGTTTATCCTTGAAAATAAAAGATAGTGAAATCAGTGAAAGTGAAATGGCATCCAGAGAATTTTTCCGAGAAATGAGTACGAGGAAGTACTTTCGTTACATTACAGATAATAGTCATTCTTTTCTTCCCCGGAAAAATATACGGCGACAAGGACGACACGTTGAAATACAAGTTGTCTTCAAGATAAAAAATACTGTGTAGCAATTTTTCTCATTAAATTGGGATGAGAACCGGATAGCATCAGGGGAAAAGAAGAAGAAACCAAAGTCAAGACTCAACCAGTCAGAAAGTTAGATCTACTCCCCATTTTCGGTCTTTTTCCTGACTTGTCACAGATTTCTCGAGATGCATCCTTGAAGAACAAAAAAGGAAAAGAAAAGAATTCTCGTAGAAAACAGTAATAATGATTGGGGTACAGACAAATGGCGTATTGTTAAAGTGGTCTCAAATTTATATTTTAGTGGGCGAGCCAAACAAAAGTTTGCAATCATATCTCTTTCCTAAGCTGGGGAAAGGAAACAAAGAACTGGAATTGCAGAAATGACAATGATGGTCCCAATGCCATCCTACATACATTGCAGTCTGTGTCACTACATTGACTAGTTTCCGTGCAGCAGGGACAGGGACAACAAATGTCATCATTTTTTGGAATAAGTGTATAAATATATGGCATTGATGATAGTGCGGTGTGGTGGTTACTGTAAAAATTGGGACAAAAATACATTGGTTCCTGAGAAAAAGTGTGACGATAAAAAGGGGTAAAGAGTTGCAGAATATGGTTTTTGTTAGTGCTTGCTTGGTTGATGATGATGACGATAATAATGCAACCGTTGTTGTAAACGAGATTATTCTAGAGGTAGTGGGGCGGATGTATGGATAAAGTGCAGGATAAAAAGTGTGGATTTGGGACTTTCCCGAAGTGAATGAGAACAATAAACTTTTCCCATATTGCACTCATCCTTTCTCATCTACTGTATTCTACTCCCCAACAAGTACACTGTGGCTTTTTGCTGAACTGTCTCTGGAAAAAAGAAAAAATCGTAGGTATATAATATGTGGATAGGATGAATAGTGAGGAGGATCATCTTTGCTGAAAAACATCCTAGAAATTTTATTTGTCAGGAAGAAATCAAAGAAAGGCCTTGAAGAATTTTCTAGAGCGCCAAGAAAAATAAAAACTACTTTCTAATTTCATTTTATTCATTTATGCCAGCACATATATCTGGTATGTTTTAGTGCAAAAGAGAAGTGCTTCGTAGATATGTAAGTAGCTATGGGAATAATTTTCAAGGATAATTGGTGCAATGGTAAATTACCAAGTGGGCTGAGTGATTTAACTTTAAGTTTATGACCCTGACCAGTAATTATATAGCGATTGCATATATTTTTGCATTGCCATAAGTAATAAACTTCTTTCCAAAAATACTTAGAGATGACGAAGCCGTCACATTATTTAACAGTAACCCAGTGCACTACTTATCCAGTTCACACCCATCTGCACTCAACATCGTACTGTTTCAAGCAAATGCACTCAAGAAACGTCATGCTCTTTTCTATATTTTCTCCCCTTTCTCTCGATTGTTCATTTCGAGTGAAAGTCGTCATTGTGTACTATAATACGTAGTCGTTTTGATAAAGGTTGCACCAATTTTGAGAAGACGTATCTCAAAGACGGTTTGACGAATTTAGCCGGCATACATGTCAGCTGTTAGACAAAGAGTAGGGCTTTCGACAAACATATCACACGCAGTATCATTCCTCACCATACCAGAGTTAGGACACGGGATATCAGTCAACACAAATTTAGTATGAACTTATATTATTGTTTGAACTGCTTTAGGTAAATTTTTAAATGGTCTCCCAGGTAGACTAAATCATCTTTATGTCTAAACGGTGATTAGATTCAAAATCCTTACACTTCAAACTATAAGATGCTGGAAAGAAAATTTACAATTCTGCTTTGGGCCATTAGAAAAATCATCCAATGTAGGAAAACCCAGCCACCTATTTGCAATAAAATATTACATATGAAGATTATTGTCACTAGCTCTCACAGAGTGTGAGTTTTGGCATCGTAACTATGTACAAGAGTTAAAGACAGTTAGAACTGCTTATCCCAAACCCTAGAAAATTTTTGAAATGCGCAATATGGAAGTTCAGAACTGAAATGAACTTGAACGAAGGAATTTTTCAAACTCACGAAAATTTGACAAGTCTTATTTCTTACGTCACCAGAGAGAACGTACGTAAATTATGGTCGGATAAATGACACCGTCGTTTTCCCACCTAGCAACTTGTCCCATTTGACCACTAGTTGATTCTTCATTTGAAAACTCCATGCTTGGGAGGAGGTGTAAAATTCGTGAAATGGAGAAAAAAGTGATATTTCGTGGTTTAGCCATCGAGGCCCGGCATTCTTCTCCAGAGGCATTTGGTGATTCGACCAAAGCTGGAAAAAGTGAACAAGGGTAGGTACTAACTACATACAAAATTTGAACTGAATATGACAAGTCCTTTTTATATGAGAACGAAACAAAGTTGGTGCAACCTTTATCAAAACGCCCTCGTATATAGTTGTTGCAAGAACATAATACCCTACTGTCTTCACTTTTTTATTACCAGCCTTCTTCTTCTTCTCTGAGTACCATTTTCCCCTTTTTCTCGTCATCTCGTTCATTTTTTGTTCCACTTTTCTCGCCATACCAGCCTTCTCCCTCTTTTTATGTATTTTCCCCTAAAAATAGGAAGAGCAAGAAATCAAATAAAAATGTTTAAAGACGAAAAAAGATGGGCGACATTCAAGAAGAAGGACTTGGCTTAGGCTGATTACTATGTAGTAAAAATTGTTCAGGGGAAATGTGGGAAAAAATATTAGGGAAAATTGAGCACTAAAAACTCTATTAATATATCATCACGATGACAATCATATTATTATCATTCCTCTATCTCTGTCGAACAAGAAGATGAGTGAAGCGTGTAAGAAGAAATACAGCGACTGCTAAACAGTTGCACTGTGTGCTGCATTACAGTCTACTTTTCTACGAAAAAAAAACACGTCCTATTTTTTCCTCTTCATTAAATACAGTTTCTCGCTTCATTCTTCCATAAAAAGTGAAAGATTGCAATGCGCAGATGAAATGAGCGCACACCACTTTTTTGATGGATAATAATATTATCGGGCATGGGATGCGCCATAAAAGAAACCCTCTCCATATTCTCCCCATACGCCATGTTCTCACGACGTCGTCACCCAAGAAACGTGAAAGACATGACGTGATGTTTCCGCTGCTGCTTCTTTTTTATTACAATTTTCACACTTTTTCATGATGACTTTATTCGAGTCTCATAAAAAATTCGCAAAACTATGCACAAAGAAATTTGTTCATTTCAGAGTAAAAAATTCTGACGTTCTTAAAACAAACGGGATTTTTGATTGAAGTGTGCTTGATGAACAGTTTAAAATAACTCCCAGTATATATAGTTGACCAATAACTATATAGTTAAGAGGAACAAATGTATATATCAGATACTAACTACATTATACCATGTTGACTGATAAAGTCGACAAACGATGGAGCACCAAACTTTTTTTCCAGTTTTCACACAATATGTGCCTTTTTTACTTTTACTACTTTATTTGGAGTTTTTAGGAAATATTAGAACCGTAACAGATGTCGTAACCAAGTCGTATTATATTTTGGAAAGTTCCAAAAAAGTTCTCTAGTATAGTTTCAGATATACAATGATTTCCAGTATGAGAAAAACTTTTTTTCTCACTCGCAATAAATATTTCTTCACGCTGCGATATAACATGGGACCAGCCCAAATAAAATTGATAACTCAGTCGTCAGTCAGTGCATTATTGTCCGCCTACTTTTTTATTAACGAAAGCTATTCAAAAAGGAGATAACCCCGGAAGATTTCCAAAGGATTTTTTGAGAGTTTACGAGAGCATAGGCCAGGCGTTTATTAATAAAGTTGCTAAGGAAGTAAGGAGAATAAGGAAATGTTTGCCAAAATTCATTTCTCTCACCCTTTCTCTTTTCATTTACCACGTCCCAAACACAAAGTTGGGTCTTTGGCACATAGATCAAAAAACTGTCAATGTGTGATAAATAAATAGCGAAAATAGAGAATAAACTTATATGTTTCACAAGAAAGTGGGAGGTTTATTTGGATTTAATAAAATAAAAAGTAAGCGTACATATAATATAACTTCAAAAAAATCCCACATTATTTTTGCACATGGAGAAAATAAGTAAATATGAAAACCACGATAAAAAGTTAACGATAAATTTCATTTCGTATGTATATGTAGCTATATAGATACTATAATATTTTCAGCCTATACTGTGTGTTCATCACTTGCTTTATATTAATACACCTAATAATATTGTCATCATCATTGGAAAAGAAGTGGTATTGCTCCCTAAATTTTACTACTAACCCAGTCGTAAAGTGTACCTCGACTAACTGAACTTCCAGAAGGAAATGAATCTTCCTTTTTACTACGAAATAACAACGTAGCACAGCCAATGAGTTTATTGAGAGGAAATTGAACCCAAGAGACAAGAATTTTACATCCAATTTATATTAAATTTTATTAACGTTTTTGGTTAAACGACTGGAAATTGAAATGGTAGTGAACTACTTTACAGTATAGATTTTTCACGATTTCCCCCGCAAAATGGAAAGTCATTTACAAGCAATATACAGAGGAAATTTGACAAGATCCGTGAAAAGTTATTATCAATGTCTTCATTGGATATAACTAAGTTGAGTCAAAAGTGGTTCATCAATAAGCGGACCGAAATTTACTTTCAACTTTGTTGTTTTTGTGGTGTTTTGGTCATAATTTTTCAGCCCTCATAAGAATACTAAGAGGTTAATCCTCCAGCTCAATGTCAGTTGAGTTAGGCCAGACTGAAGCGTATTTTGTAAATACGCTGGGGAAATCTATGCTGCAAGGTAAAGCTCAGGTTGGCATTATGCAATAGCTATTCTTCTGGGCCTGCGGAAAGTGCGGAAACATCGTAGAAATCATTATCAAAACTCAAATAATGTTGCATACAAATTTAGGTTGCATTGCATAATAACTACGTGACGCTTTTTTGTAGTAGCGTATTTCCAAAGGGACCTGGAATGCTGCTCAATTGAATGCAGCAGGTTTTTGTTCGAAACTGCGTCGACCCTTATCCGTCTTTTCAGCCATTCTTTTCACTCTCCCCCGAGTGAATTGCATAATAGTAATAATAATATATATAACAATCCGTTTCCTTTCAACAATGGATCCGCCGCATTCATTCTACTGCTGCTACTGATGATGATGACGCTGATGACGATGATAAATCGTATACGATCATGCCAAATAGTAAGTACTCTGATTGTTCCGTAAAATTTTCTCGAAAAGAACTTTTCTCGCTATTCTTCTTCTTCCTCTGTTTTCTATCTATTTACTCAAGTCCCTTAGGAAGATATAAAGACACGTGAATAAAAAGGAGTGCAAATCCTATTGGTTCCCTACCTTATCGTGCCCATTGCACCGAGACTACCGAGTACTGTTGGAATACAAAAAAGTGGAAGAGCTTCTTTATTTTTGTCTGGGAAACGGGGTTTACTCGCTCACTCGCTCACTTCAGTATTGACAAACTGGACATGTGACAAGAAATGATAAAGAGATTTTTTCTTTCTTGAAAAACGTAGTAGGTGCCACTATGTATGTTACGATTTGATCGTTTTCTTTTCTTATATATGCATTCATTCAAAACGATGAAAATTCCCATAATGACCACACTCTACAACTCTATATAACTGACGAAGTAGGCAACTGACTGAGTCGGTCATCCTCGTAAAAACTCTACTACATACTAGTCCATCGACTAGACTGCTGGACTGGACTACTGTGGACATTTTAGTATTGAAGTATTTTTTCGTTATAGCGCTTTCACTTGTTCTCCTAACCCTCCTGCTATATATACTTATTCGGATCCACTTTATATTTTTAGTTCGTTTCTTTTGTGATGCTGGTGCTCCGGTTGCTTACGAAGAGAAAAGGCATAAAACTTTTTTTACTTTCTCTTCACTTTACAGTGGTGAGTGGCGCGAGTCGTGACTCTTTACAGCCTTGACTTATGGGAAGCGCCATAAAAAGCGAGCTTTTCGAGCTGCTTGGATCGCTTTATCGTGTGCCATGCTTATGATGCTGGTCGGTATGGAATAATATGTATGTCGAATGTCGAACGAATAAAATGACCCTGTTTTTTGCGTATGTGTTCCTATCATCTTTTGTATCCTTTTTTATTATTGAGTTGACTTTTATTATTGTGACCACCACCACCCCACCGCACATGCATTATTACAGCTACTCTGGCCATTGTACTAAAAAGTTTTACAGATTTTGTTATTGTTGAAGTAGCAATATAGTCGGGTCCAGCCAATGTGTATTTATTTATTATATCATTGAGAAATTTCCCCACTTTTGTAACAGCAGCGAAGCCGATTTTTGTAATGCGAACAAACACAGGTCAACATGTCCAGTGGAATGCACAATGAAGCAAATCAAATAAAAAAGCATGAAAAACGTCCAACAACCAAATCTATGCTTATTGCCATCATCATTGCACATGTCGCAGTTTTACGCAGGGGCTTATGTAACTCGACGAAAGAGGAGAGAAAATAAATAAAAACATGCAAAAATGAATACAAGCGGAATACAAAAGAGTGTGTAAACATCATCATCCTTCGAGAGAGAGATTTATGTGCTGCGTATTTATAGCAATAATAAATAAGTAAACAAAAGCAAATCGTGCTTCAAGATATTGGCTACGCTCCACAAAACAGGGGTACAAACAACAAATAAAATATCTACTGTTCTCCCCCTGTATCAAATAGTACTGCTGATTTATTAGATGTGTGTAGAATTGACACTGAGATGCGACTGTCTAAAATGTGCTTTCCCACACCTACTGAAAATATAAAATGCCAAAAATATTGCCAATTGCTGTAAAGCGTGCAGATTGTGGACGCAGAGGAATTTTTGTGCCAATTTCAGATCCACTGACCCAGCACACGTTTTAGCCACCATTCTCCGCAGGGGCTGTTCACACATTGCCAGCTTACTTATTATGACTTTTGTCATCAAAAATCGTTGCAATCTTTGCTTTACAGGGCGGGGATTTATAGAATTTTGCGATTCTTATAACTTGTGTAATGAACAGGAACTAAATGTGATCAATGATAAATGTGGCTCATCTTCATTCCCACCAGAAGCTATAGCTGGTAATGTAATTAATTCAATGATGGTCATTGCTCTATGGCAGCAGCAGGGAAGTGAAATTATTGTGTGTAGTGTTTTATTACCACTGCTGCTGGAGAGAAAGGGAAAAGTTGGAAGAGGAGATGATGATGATCACGATGATAAAATAGATGAGCCAATACGTGATCCACTGCTACCTATTATTATTGGCCCTTTTGCTCGTTTGATCTGTTTTTTAGGTAATGGGTAGGTAGGTGGCTGGCGGAGAGAGATATTTCCGCGTGTGTGATGTGTGTGTGCACTTTATAGCTTTTCTCATTTTATCATCTTCATCGCTGCTTTGCTTTTCCATTAATTTTGGATGACTGTGAAAATTCCATAAATTAGTTGAGCCCAACAGCTCTGCTCGCTTTGCCTACAGACAAAGCACCATACTACAGAATAACACAAGAGCATGAGAGAACAAGGGACTTTATCAACAGCACCAATAATAATCTCTCTTTTCATTTCACGACAACTGCTTCTACTTCTCCTACTCTCTGCTTCTGCGATTACGATATCCGACTCCGAAACGAAATAATAATAATACAATATATTAGTATGGAGAGAGGGAGAAAGTTCAAGATGTTTCACGGAAAGAGAGCGAAAAAGAGGAACGATTGGGACAAGAGTTCACAAATATAGCACAACGGCACAACGAACATTTCACAATTTGGAGAATTTTTTTGGCAAAACGTTCTCTCCCTGAATTTATCTATTCTTGTATTCCTCCTACGGACATATCATCATATAATATGCACGTACTATTCTCTCCTATGAGCTATATGAGCCGCCAAAAAATGTGGAACAAGCATGGCATGCACGCAGATCCAAAAAGAAGAATCACGGAGTAAGGGAGACAGAGAGAGAGAGAGAGAGAGAGGAACGAGGAGCAATAATAAAATTTGTATGGAAATCAGTTGAGAAGGGAGAGAGAGAGAGGAGCACAGGAGGAAAAGCAATAAAATGAAATAATGTATGGATGTACCTACCTACTTATGTACTTATATAATAACATGGAAGTAGAGAGAGAGAGAAAGTGGATGGATGGGTTGTATAATAAAAGGCAGAAGTAGTAGCAAGGAGCAGACGAAGAACCAGAAGGATTTGGCAGTGTGGCTGACAACAGGACATGCTGAATTTAGATTTATCATTAGCGTTTTAAGTGAAAATTTAAGTGAATACCAAAAAAGTCGGGGATGCTGTATCAGCCATGGGTGCTCTGCTACTACTGCAGCGGTGGAACAATTTTATTTTTTTGAATTTTAGTATGCCCGTTTTCCACATGATAGAGTTTTTGGGGTAAGGGAAGAAAATGTTGGAAAAGCATAATAATATATGGTGTTTGGTGGTAATGTGAAATATAAAGTATGACGATGCTGATGGGAAGAAGGAAGAAAATGTGAATGAACCTGACAGAAACAGGAGAAGGAAAGAAAGGATTTTTTCTAGAACAAGTAGCTTTTTTGTTGTGTCTGTCTTCTTTTTTGTTAAAGATTGAAATGCCTTTTTTTGCAAAAAAGGGAAAGTTGCCTAATGCATGCTTCTCATATAAAAAGGAGACTTTCTTCTCTCTGCAGTAAAGATTCTCTTCTGGATTTATATCTGGTGGTGGGGGAAAGTATGTAAAAAAGTTAAATGTTTATGCTTTTGTAGCGTTTTACAAGTTTGGTAGAGCGCTGAGCTGAACTGCTTAGAATTTGAATGTAAATGGCATAACATATTACATTTTATTGTAGTAATGAGCATGGCGTAGTTTAGTGCGTTAGGAGAATAAGATGATGATGTAGTATTTCCAAGTTTCCTTCCGGATTCAATTTTATCGTCAGACACACACAACACAATTTGAAGTGAGGAAGATGATGATTGTGTGTGCGGAGTTGTTGTTGGTATTCCACAGGAAAGCCTATGAGCTGTAACGGTAATAATGTACGCAGAGTCAGAGAGTTGCTTAGTTTTCTCTGGGATATATATAGCCAGCTTAATATTATTGCCATTTTGCCTGCTGCCATCAAATCAACCTCAACGACAAGATGAGAAGTGGAAGGGAAAGCTATTTTGAGAAAATTTGCAATTTTCAATTTGAATGCAGCCAGTGAACATAGCTGCCGTAACTACCTCTTCTTGTGTGGAGAAAGTCAAGAAGAGGAAAAGAAGGAAAGGAAGAGCTCCAGGATTGATTTTAATGGAAATGGGATCATGAAGCTTAAATTAAATCAACTGTTAACATTTTCCCTCAGTACAACAATAGCTTTCATATTGCAAAGCAAAACGCGTCTCCCGTCGTCTGAGAGATTGGGATTCAAATGTCGGATTTCTTCAAGATCACTAGAGAGGAAGATCACGAGCATGGCAGACTGCAGAAATAAATATTTACATGATGACGATATTATCAATGGTGTTACTGAATATATTGTATTTAACAGTTGCAAAAAATGTGAGAAATGTTACTATTGCTACTTCTGATTGCCAAGAGGATATAGTAGCTTTAGTTTACCAATACTTTCGGAGATCAAGTTCCCTTCAGCCGTGCAGGGAAAGTAGGCAGTCGGTGTAGAGACAGGAAAGACGTGTGAATTTTTATTTATTACCAGCGAATTAGATTACGACACACAGGCTCTTTTGACTACTGCCCCAATTCTGCAACGTGTTATTTTAAAATTTCAAGTCCAATATTATGCTACAGCGTGGACTTATTATTACTATTACCATCGACATTACAGTTTTGTAAAAACTTATATTAATCCAAGGGAGCAATACTGCAAAGCCAAGCCTTGGGCGAGACAGGAAAAGGGCAAATAAATTATGCGAGAAAACATGATCAAATGAAATGAATATTTGTATTTTTACTCACTACCACTTTTAAAACGATCACGAGAAATAAATATCACATTAATATTCTGCTGATTGTGACTTGTTATGAAAAAATTAGAATTCTGAAAACGTACTTGTTAACAAGGAGCATTAGAAGCGAAACACATATGTTTAATTAATTATCAGTATGTTTAGTTTGCTCTGCTGTCTGCCACTGCTGACGGGGAAAAGTGGAACACTAGTTCTGTTCCTGATTGAAATATTGTCCTGTAAGTTGCTAACGATTTTTTTGGAATGTGAGCAATGCATATACTTACACTTACTTATGTACAAATGGGAGGGAGTGACGAAGTAATTACATGGGTGTATTTGGGTTTTGAAGAAAGCAACACTAAAAAATAGAACAAATGTGTTCACAATCGATGGGTAATTGTAAAGAACCCAAACTGGGTAACTGGATGGGAAAATTGGTTTATAAAAGTAGAAATTCATTAGCAAACGAAGAGCTTGATGGAATAAACGGCTGAAGAGCAAGTTTAAAACATAAACTACTAACATTACACCATCTCCATTGTCATTAAAATTGAGATTTAATTAAAAGCTGATATATAGTAGGTTCAATTTAAGTTTCAAACACTAGCTTATTTTGATATTGTGACTATATCATGTACCATCAAGCATGTATTGGAATTGGAACTACAAAAGCGGTGGAGTTACTAGCGGTGTACGCAAGTACGCATTACGCAACCCAAAGGAAAATGTCAAAAGGGCAAACTTTTTATATCTACTTTATACTAATAACTAGAAAAAGAACTGAAAGCTGTCCTATATAAGTATTTTCTTTTGGGAATGAATAATCAAACTGTTCAAAGGCAAATTGTAAATGAATAACATATGTCCTCTACACACATGCCAAGTGACGATTTATTAATGAAATACGGAAAGGAAACAGCAAAGTATCAAGCTTGTAAAACTGAGGCTGAGAGAGAATCATCGTGAGAGTTAAAATGAATTCCTGTTTATTTATCCATCTCGTGATGCTTGAAAGACAATATTGACAAAAACGAATACAGAACCATGTCGCTCATCCCTCAGGAAGGAACATTGTCGTGAATTTCGTAACAAAAAAGGCGGTTCTAGAAGCTTAATGGTCTACTCAGAAAATGAAACGGCATTGGTGTCCGTTTCCAAAATTACTTGTGACTTTCTCTCCCTACTTTCTCTCTCTTACTTTCGCTCTGTCTTTCTTCCGCCTTTCCAGTCTAACTGAAGTAAAGTAGGCGGGGGAGATAGTATTACACAATGCTTTAAGAGCTATAGGCAGAAAGAGAAGAAGTGGCAGTGAATAAATGAGCAAAAAATAAAATAGAAAATAGTTGCTCAAAAAGCAGAGTGAGAATAGTTTTAAGTAGACATTGTTTAGTTTAAATGAGAATGGGCAAGAGGGAATTCGAAGAATTGGAGCTGAAGAAACAGAGAAAGTTGGCAGTGGTATGTCGTAGTCTCCTGTCTTTTAATTGAATAAAATGAAAGTGAAGAAAGGTTAAACAAAAGAAAAGAAATGAACGAGAGAGAAACTACACATTCTATTTGAATGCTGAGGATAATTATTATTTCTGCCATACATAGTGGTAAAAGTGGACTACCGGAGGCAGGAAGGAATAAAATTTGTAGAAAAAGAAATGGAATGATGACGATGATGCGGATGATGGGATGGGAGGAGGAAAGGATGTCGACTGACAACTGACAAGTTAGCAAGAAATCATCCAAAGTAGCAGTAGTGGATATGAAGTACATTGACCTGTATGACAAAATAAAATAATCACAGTACATATATATCATCATCCAAAAGTCCACTTTGATGATAATTACGAGTGATACAGCACCATTAGTTTATTCAGTGGAATTCTCGCAGGACGCTTTGAAGTTGATAAGTCTACAAAGAATATGTAAACAAATGAAAGAGCGAATGTGGGCCTGGCATACCTATATAATTGTAAAAAGGACGTTCCTCTCTCTGCTTTCTCTTTCGTAATCTCTCTCCCACCATCATAACGCTCTATATACCTTACCTTACACTCTTCTCCTCTTTCTCCATATTTGCCTCCATTTTCTATTTTCCCAAATATTATGATATAGTAATTATGCCCATGTAAACAATGTACGATAAGTAGTATAATTTCGGTAGTATAATTAACCTATAATGTTCAACAGTCCCACTTGATATTAATTCCGATACAGTAGCTGAAACCGAAACGCAGTAAGCACAACCGTCTAGTCTGACGAATGTGATGACTATCATGGATTTTCTGTGGTCTGTGTAAGTTGTTGCTTCATCATCACTGCCTCTCTACATAACTCCCTTCTCGTTATATTCCATTCCGTCTACTCCAACTTTATCACCGCCATAAAAACCGTTTATTAAATTATTGCGACTAAATAAATATGTTTTGCTCTATAATTATTGGGAACAAATACGACAACTACCTATATGGAAGAGAGATTTGAAATAAATATTCTGTCTGCTGATTTTAAAGAGAATTAATACATGTTAAATGGCTGCTTGCATGATGATGGATAAAATAAGTAAAAATGGAAAAGAGTAAGGCAAATATTCATTTAAAATTTAATGAACTTGTGTCTTTTAGTCCATACTGAGCAATATGGGCATTGTTTTGGCTACTCATATCATATAATACCCTATCTAATTAGTACCTGTTCTTGTATCTTTCGACTTTTTCTATTGAGCACAATTCGGTGCAATTTTAATAAATTGTTTATTCTGGGAACAAATACGACAACTACCTATATGGAAGAGAGATTTGAAATAAATATTCTGTCTGCTGATTTTAAAGAGAATTAATGCATGTTAAATGGCTGCTTGCATGATGATGGATAAAATAAGTGAAAATAGAAAAGAGTGAGGCAAATATTCATTTAAATTTAATGAACTTGTGTCTTTTAGTTCATTCTGTGTAATATTGGCATTTTTTGGCTATTCATATCATATAATACCCTATCTAATTAGTACCTGTTCTTGTATCTTTCGACTTTTTCTATTGAGCACAATTCGGTGCAATTTTAATAAATTGTTTATTCTGCCTTACAGTATTTATCATGGCAGTAGAAATGAACAATGTAATCTGTATAATGTGTAATAAATACAAAATATGTGATGCAAACTTTCGGCAGCGTGAGTAATGAAATATCGTGCATAAACATAACCGAAGCATTTTTAATTTTATTATCGATTGAATTAAATTGTGCATGAGTGTAATGTGATAAAGATGAAAAAGAGCGTTATTATAATTAAAATAAGAGAAGACCTAAAAATTTAGTGAAACAAATGCTTTGAACTATGAAACAAGAGGTTTCATCGAACATTATTATCCTCATTTTCAAAAATAGCATCTGTCCAGGTGAAATCAATGCTACATGTACGGTGGCAGAGTAACTCTGTGTAGTGCAAGGATATTAAATTATGTATGTTTTGAAGTCCAATCGAATTTCCTCTGTAAATATTTTAACAATCTACATATCTAGTACATACATACATATCCAGTAACCACAAAAACAAAAACCGACTTCCTTTTATTTTATCTGATTTTTTCCTTCAAATAGGGATTCAAGTGGATCTCAACAAATTAACTGTACCGGCCCCGTTTTGCACATTTTCCCTTTAGGTTTCTCAGTAACTCTCTTCTCGTTTCTCATAATCCACGTTATAACAGATATCTGCATCGTTACAGCGTATAAGATCATGTTACTCTTTCCCATGTTCATCAGGCAGTTTTTCATCTCCATCCACCACCACAATATTATCTGCCATCATTGGGTACTTACCATGTTGAAAACATGTCCTCTTCTCTCTTTACATTATGTATTCACCCAAATTGAGATATCAAATTGCAGCAGGTATCCATTCCCTCCAGAATTTTGTGCATAAGATCCTATTATCTTCTCACATCTCCCAGAAGATTCGCTAATCTTCAACGAATGTACACGAAGAATATAATATTTTACCAGTGTAAACATATATTATTATGAATAAATAAACAACTGCTTGCCTACGTAGGTAACTCCTTACTCTTACTCGGATTTTATAAATAGATGTAGGTATAAGCACCATTAAACATCAAAGCGGTTACTAAGAAGAAGGGCTTTACTGCATCATAATCATCATCATGATAAAAAAAATTCTTTACTGCCTCAACCAACAAAACATTATTATGTATTACTTAAAATTTAAGGAGGATAGTAAGACATCAAAGATTAATGACAAATTCCGATACACTTTTATTCGTTGCCATTTGCAAGTCTTCAAGAGGTTATCATATTATTAGAATAAAATGTTATACAACTCCTTTTTATGAAAAACAAATATAAAAATATATTTTTTTAGAAAATAGTTACGCCATCAATATACAGAATACCATGTCGTACGTTATCATATCATTTTATGATATCACATCAAGGAAGTTATGCAACGAGGTGCATCGTTAGGAAGTGAATCGCAATATCGCATCATGATGTAACCCTTGCAATAAGGGAAAACCTCGAAATCAAAATTTGACATCTTCAAAAGTAGCTTTTGCCTTAAACATTTGAGGACGGAAGAGAATCCTCTGTTCGTTTAACAGAACCGCAGCAGGGTTGATGCTCAAACTACTGGCTTTTTGGTACTTCTCATTTCTAACAACGGGAGTGCAGAACTAGAAAGACTATGAGATATGTCTACTTAACTACAAAAGAATTAATCAGAGAGAAAGCTCATCTTAAAATAAATTAGTAGCGTTATAAATAGTTTCTCCGTTTCTAGATGATGGACGAGAAAAGGGAATGACTGCCGCTGGTGCAGCTGTTTAACTCAGCTTATTACCATCTTGATGGTACATTGCTACTGCATTTCCTCTGCTGTGGTGAATAACGTGGAAAGAGGAAACTTTTGGATTCGCATGGCAGACTGAAGAAGAAATGCATTCTCATCAAAACTCATGCAGCAACAGAGCAGAAGCGACTACAAAAAATAACAAACATCCACTTTCACTTTCTCAACGGAAGGAAGCAGGAAAATCCTATGCTGCCACCACAGTACAAGAAGATGGTGCAGATTTTGAACTTTTACCCATGGCATTATCCACCCTTCTACTACTCATTGTCACTATCATCAACCCAAGAATTATGAGCTTAAAAAGTACCTAATAAATTAGATTTATTATAGTACTTTGCGCATGTTTTAACTGGCCGCCTCTAGCAAACTGCACTTTTGACTCAAACCTTCCTATTTATTATTAAAAGGAATCTCACATAATTTTGTAATATTTTAAGCAATGGAGCACATTCTGCCCCCATTTTTAGTCCCGTGTGCGTTGCTGGATTTCCCAAAGCTACACGCCACCACCATCAGCCACTTCTCCAAAAAATAAATAGTGATGGTTCCACAGAAAACTAAGGATGCTTACATATATTTTCACTTTGACACGACAAAGCTATACGAAACAAGAACAATAATATGCATAAGCACACCACACGCATTTGTGTTTTTCAGTAAAAAGCTAGCTACTTTTCTCTCGAGGGATTTTGTGGGATCTGTTCTAGAAACAAGATTGGGGGAGCAATATGCAACTGTCTCTTTTACCACTTTGTTTTCCCTCCGTAAAATAATATACTCTCAGCCAACCAAGTATGCTCTTCCTGGGAAATTTGAAATGTACCTACAGTACTATGAAGTAACACAGGGAGCTGGAAAGAGAGAGGAGACAGGAACCACCGCAGGACTTAAAATGAGTTGTCCGTTTATATAGTGTTTTCTCTCTCTCTCTCTTCTACCTTGCCCACATCCCAACAAACAACAACATCATACAAAATCCCAAAGCAAACAACACAACCGTGTATACAAGTATGTATTATTATTATAGTGCCGAGTTCCAAGTCCACTGTCAGATTCACATTTTTCTGCTGAAGGGCATGTTAGTGATATCATGACTGTTTAAAGAAGTGAACCATTTTGTAACAATCAGGATGAAGCTCAACTTTCTCTCGTCGTAGTAAAAAACAATTAAATTTTTCAATGGCCTTGGAAATCCCTTTGAAAATTAAAGCATTATATAATTTGTGTACTACCACGATCCCTTTTACTCTCTTTTCTTTCCTTCTCAGTTTTTTCAAAGGAACTTTATTCTTCGTAATTAGGTATGCAGTGCGTGCATTCATTATTATTGGCAATTCTTTACGTAGGCATTGAATAGATGTATGTCGGCACCCTCTTAGCTACCAATGTACTGTTGCGGTGAAAATCACTCAGAGAAAGTAAGAAAAACCGCAAGAGTAAAAGTTGAGACGTGCACTCACTACCAAAATGCTTCAGCACACTGGGTTTCTCTGCCTTAAATTTCAACATGACATTGAATACAATCACTAGTTCCTGTGAGGAGCGCAAATGAATTGAGTAAGGTTTGGTAAAGGAGCACACAATGCAGTGCATCTGCAAGCTGCAGAAAAGGGGAAATCAAGGCTCACTGAAATTATGGTGTTCTCTGTTCAAAAGTGAAAAAATGCTCATTCCTTCAATATGTTCCTAATGAAAGTTTGAATAACCAAAGGCAAGATCTGCTATGTCTGTACAGAAATATCTGTGTGAAATTCATTGTCCAAGAAAGGAGAAAATTGGAAGGTATCTTGGTGTGTACATTACACGTTATAATGAGGAGAAAAAGGCGCATATGTAATACTATTGTAAGTATGAGACTTGTAATTTTACCAAGTCATTCAGCTTGTGCTTCCTCTCAACTTCCTCTAAATCCATTATTCAAAATTCCACTTGTCTGCCAAAGCCATGAGCAAAGGAAAACAATAATTCTTCTTGAATGCATTCGCATATGTATATGGAGCTCTTCCTCTTCACGTCTAACCACGTACACCACAAAAGTACATTTACTTTCCATTCTATCCTATCGGATTGGCTGCTGGATGCAAAGTAATGTAGACACCAAGTTGAGAACAACAACCGCAGATATAGTAGTTCTCGTGGTGCAACTTACTTCATTTCTCGTGATGTGGAACAGATTGCCAGTGTCCCTGAGTAGAGGGAAACGTGCGTAATGTGTATTTCATTTTATTTATTCGAGAACGTTACCTGCTTTGAAGAGAAGAAAGCTCTGCTGGTGGAACTGATAATCAAAACGGAAAACTATTCAGATGCACAAAGAAGAAAATAAAAAGCAATCTCGTTACCTCAAAGGCTGTTCAATGCATATGTAATCTTGGGAAAGGGCAAGAATTTTTCAATAAATGACAACATGGTTTGCGTGTTGGCGACAACGGCAAACATTCAAAGACTCATAATAACATGAACAAAAATATTCATCTATGTACCTTTAAATATTTAGATGCCATCACATCCTCTTGGAATTTCATGTCTCGTTTTTGCTTATTTTGTCGAATGTGACAAAGGTCCGATGACTGATATTAGTTTTTGCCTCAATTTTTCCAAATATTGTTTCATAGTTATGAAATTCTATGAAAATAAACAATCGGAACCTTCTCGCAAAGTATATAATGTCCTATAACACAGGATAAAAATTTATTATATTAAAAATTCTTGTATTTTCAATGTGTTCTCCTTAGTTTATTCTGGCGGCGAAAGTTTTAAACCTCATTTTCGCGTTAAAATGGCGAAATTGCAAATAAGGGGAAATACATGAGGAATGCACATATACACCCTGCCTTACTGTGAAAGGATAGAGGTAGAAACATGAAGTAGCTGAAGCCATGAGAGGACAGAGAAAGAAAGGAGAAAACATTTCTGCGTGCTGTTGGTGAAATATTGAATTTGAGTTCATTTAGAGCCTTGGACACGTTCCTTGCATAATAAAATCCTGACCGACCTCAGCAGCAGCAGTAGCAGAGATAGAGAAACCATAATATATTTCTCAAGTGTTCAAGTTTTCATGCTGCTCATGGAACGGAGATTCTCGTACACACCAGGAAAAACAATTTACAGAAAAGTATGTTATATGGTTTCTCCGACTATGTATGTATATACCTGTTCCATTCCAACTTGGGCTGCATTTATTCCTCTACACAACTTGTAGATTGTCAATATTAAAATACTTCACTTTTCAAAAATCTCTGCAGACAGTAGTAAAATGCTCTATAAGTATTCTCCATTTTTACGACCTGCATACCAAACACTACCACAGCAGCTGAGAAGCCAGGAGACAAATCAAAGCTTAAACAAGATTTCCTTTCCTTCCAAAACTCATTTGCGCATTGCATAGCACCACCATCATCGTTATCAGCATCATCATTACATGGGAAGATTCCAACTGAAAAAATGCACACGGTCTGCTGACATTGCTTTTTTGCTTGACCAGAAATCTGTCTTTTTTCTTGGTATTATTGCCCAAAAATGGACAATACATTTTTATATGATTATCTCGGATCTTATTGCTATTTTTCTCTCTACAAGTACCCTTTCACCAAAATTTGGCGAACTATTCTATGCTGCTACTGGACCATCAAGGACAAACGAATGCTGTTCTATTTTACAGTTTACAGCACATGACATGCAAGTTTTATATAACATACTCTTAACTCGGATAGAAAT
>JAHZMV010004752.1:0-18979 GCA_027743765.1 Coecobrya sp. COE2 | reverse complement strand
AATTCTTTGCAGATTCACTCATGTATTATTTCTTAAAAAGTTAAAATCTCACTGAGCGAGAAATGATTTCACCCCGGGAAATCTCCCAAGTCCCAAACAAAGAAAAACATAGCATATACATATAAAGATGAGTTTACGCTTCACACATATATATGTGCAAGTGCAAATTACAAGTTTGTTGTTTGTCCTATGATGTCGTATATATGTTAACGATATATGGAAGGAAAAGATCCCTGCGGGATGCTTTCTTCTTCCGTTTTTGTGCATTACGTAACGTATATTATTGTATCTCGGTGTTCTTTGCCTAATAGGGCATGAGCTTTGTTTGTACAGTAATAAGTTTCTTATGAAGTTGTTAAAATAGCATATGTTTTGTCGTAAATACAAAAGACAAGCAGGAAAAATCTCATTAAATTATAATGTTGCATGATGCTAATTATACGCATAGGTAGCAGACAGACTTTGACAAACATTATGATTATCTGTCTGAGTGAACTAAATATTTGTCTTGTAATAAATATGGCGGCAAATGTACGTATGTAAGACAGCTTTATTATATGTCGCTGAACGCAATTATAATATTGAATTCGGGAGTGTTTGTTCGTCGGTCCGGTGTTATATGTATTTCCCTACTATTCTGGTTTAGAATAATGTTAAAATAAGTAATAGAAATAAGTCTGTATCCAAGATTGAGATCAGCTTCCAAAGTCATCAATACAACTTTTTTTTACATTATTTTGAAAATATTGGAAATTGCCTAAATGTTTAATTTAATATGCCATTTCAATGTTTCATCTACTTTTTTCAAACTTCTGTAGACAATTATTGGCTCATATTTTTACTCTACTGGCCAGGTTGACCACGGATGCTTTGGTAATTTTTAGCTTTTTGCATTAGATTCAGAGTCGGCAAAATGCTTAGCGTTATTACGTTTAAGCGATACATTGTTTCAGCGACATATTTATGGTAACTTTTATAACATATTTATTTACGTTGAACTCGTGTCATGTTAAAGGGATTCCGGTAGTTACGATCCCATGCACTTTGTAAAGGTACAGGATAGCGGGTCTCTGCAAGTGGTCGACTTTGCCATAACGGATCTGCTTCTAGTGATGGTCGAGTTCTTAGAGAATTTGGAGGAACGTAGCCTGAACCTCCGACAAAAACAACCTATAAATAACATAATGTATCATCATCAACAACAACCTTGCATTATTTTGAAGATCATCCGTGAATCATGCTGCATAACATTTCATAAGAAAACTGAACAAAAGTGGGCACTGGTCACATGCAAAATACTTTGTGCACTTATTATCATATAAAAGTTTGCATGATAAAAGGACATTTTTTCAGCTACAGACAACAACTGAAGCCCACTGCACTAGTAATGACGCTCATGATGACAACAGCGTGCCAGTGAGTGGTCTTAAATTGTTTCCTTATACTTGAATTATACAAGGAGTAACAATTCATGTTGGTCATACAAAGTACGCACACTGAACTCATTTTTAGGCCATTCACTTCAATAACATAACATTAATATGATTCATCTAATACTATATTGTGTACATTAGTACGCACGTTACAAACTGCAACATTTTCATTCACAATCCAAAATGATTCTAGTGGTAGGGAAATAGGTTATGCCATTACGGTACAAAAATACTTGTCATTTATCAAAATTATACCGGTTGATGATTGCTTCCTTCCTCTTGAAGTGCTTCCCTTGTTTCATTCTTCAATTCCGGATATGCACTTTTGAACTCGTATTCCTTATGCAGTAGAGAATCTTCATGGATCCCCTTATCACTGGAGCTCTCTACTTCTCCACTATGAGCTGTTAGAGAGTCGGCGTCCCTCCATCCGGCAAAATCATTCATTGAAGGCTCCTGCCTTATGCCTGTAACAAATTACACCGCAAGAACAACCCATTCATATAATGACTCGCTAATAATTGTCTACAAGTAGCAAACATAACAAATTAGTACAGTCATATTTCTACATCGATGTTTTTCATGGAACTATGAATCATAATGATTAGGCAGTGTACACCCTGTTATACGCTATGTAGCGGAAAATCACAAGGGAATTAGCTAAAATCAAGTGGATTTAGATTATTATAACAGCTCACCTTCAACAGATTGATGTGTAACAGAAGGGCCAGTGCCTCCACCGGTAGTGCGACCAGTGGCAGTAGATGAAAACAAGGCGGAGTCCTCAGGAGTTGTACCTTCATGAGAGGTAAACGTTATTGTCTGCAATTTTACGGGCATAATGGAAGATGATGTGGTTAGGAAGTCATGTGGAGTCACATCATTGCTACTGATGTCGTCTGTGACAAGACTGGAAGACTCCCCCGTCTCTGTTGCCGTCTGAAAATGCATTCCATGAAAATTTTAATGAATAATTTTTACAATAAAAAACTGCATTTATCAATCCGCATTTTACAGTTCAATTTGTAGTTTCAAATTTCCGTTAAAATTCATCTGTAACTTCTCATATATTCCTTTTTAATGCGTTTTGTTTTACCCTTGAATTTCATAAAACAGGGATGATATTTCAATGTCAGTTTAATTGCTACCCTTTAAAAACGTTTAATTTAATAATATATTTATATGAATACCATCTAATTATAGCGTATAGTTTTAAGAGATTAAACGATGTTTAAGGACAAAGTATGATCCGAGTAGAGATATCAGGTACGCTTGTCCATTATAATGCATCGTAAATCCTTGCAGTTATATGATGATCCAGGTATGCATTTTAAGCAGTTTCGCATTCTGTTGGTCATTATTGATGCTTGCTGTAAAATATTCATTGTCATCATCAACGTAATGCACTTCAACTTAAGCTCTAACGTTGGTGACCGTTCTATCCTCTATATAAAACAATCATTTTTGTACACCTACCTACATGATACGAATATTGAATTAATCATTCTAGTGACTCTGACAATGAATAACGAGCACCTAAACAAATAAATATAAATATCCTCATATTTATTTAGCAAATAAAATTGCAACTATATATAATGCTTTATTTAAAAATTCTGAAAAGTAAAAACGTTATCCTCTCACTTTCTATCCTATCGTTTTATTGTTTAGGAATCCGAGCGCATAATATTCATTATGATACCACATTATTAAGCACTTCTATCCAAATAATACTAGTGCACTGTACAGTAATCTGCGACAGCTAAACAAATGAGTGTGGGTGGAACCACGCCTGACACGTTGCAGATTATAATCTTATCTGCCATTCATCTCTTTTTGATCAGTCAACTGACCCTAATTTGTATGGCAGCCGTTCATAACATTTATTAGATGATGAGCATATTATTTTGGTGATAGAATACAAATAAAAGTTTGAAACGCACGATCCTCTGTGATTAATACTGCTCCAATGAATCATTCTTTTGCTGACTGAAACCTGTCAGATGAACTGTTGTTCTAGCTGTTCATGCACTAGCTAAATGACATTATTAACCGTCTGTATTGTTAGTTTGCATAGCTTGATTATTAATATTGAAGCATATCAAATTTGTAGTTTTGAGGTCGTTGTAAGGCTGAAACGAGGTAAAGGACGTTTTCAAAACTGATGTTATAAAATTGATACGGGTTGTTCATATGCTTTAATCGTACTAACAAAGGTAAAACTATGCAGTTTATAATTTATAGACCTAACGTTAGTGGTCGAATTAACAAACCTGGAAGAAATCTCAGTATACCCCAACAAATGACATTTTACAGCAAGTGGCATGTGTTGTGGTCTCAAGTCTAAAATCACTGTTACTCTATCGTTAATATATTACCTAACTTGTGGGAACAGACTATACCATGCTGTAGTTTATAATTTTTAGAAGCAGTGCCTTTAGAGGCTTATAATTTACTATTCATCGCTTCCCCAAAAATACGATGATTAAAAAAGGACAACAGGATGCTGAAATTAGTTCACGGCTCATGCTATCAGTGTTGGTAATCAGTTTTTTAGTTTAAAAAATGCCGATTTGTTTACACTTGAAATACTCTTCCTTTCCGTTTCAATATTATTTTCATGTCCTTTGTTTACGATTCGTTCCGTTTATGGTGGACAGCGCATCTCCATGTGCTACAATGTCGATTATACATAGCTTCTTCAAATTTGTATGTTTTGCTGCTGTCTCCAAAACTCAATTTGTCAACTACTTCATTTATAAAAAATCTATACGCTCATTATTACACTTCACGGGGAAGAAACGACAATAATTATGCTTAGTAATTGAAGGTCAGTACAAAAAAGTGCAATGTAGGAAACTGGATAACAATTCCAGGCGTGTGCCTTCTATCTGAATACAAATTAAATATGAATTCCGGAGCAAAAATGCCTAAAAATGGTTACCGCTGACATCATTTATCATACATATGAAAAGTATTTTTACACAGTACTACGGTACAGATTTACTGCATACGGAAATAATGTAAACGCCCGATCGAGGCATTCAATATTTGTCTTAATTAACAAAAGGAAATAAGAAAGATAATTTATGTAAGCCATTATGAGTGCATTTTTGTTTTATTGTATCAATTATGTTTCAGAGTGCAAACTTACGGCCGACATAACGGGAGCAGGTACTGAGGCAAGGAGCACGGCCACCAGGACAAGAACAAGTGATGTCAATGACAAAAACCCAGTTGATTTACTAGCCGTGTTCTTCAAATGAAGGTAGCTATTATTAGCATCATTGTTGGTGAATGGCAAACAAAGAAAGGATGGCAATTTCCAAGTCAGCAGGGATGGAGAAGTAAAACTGCTGGTTTTTGGTAGAGTGAACAATTCAGGCTCTTCTCTGCTCTTCTGCATGGTTTCTTCAGTTTTGTCAAAAGTCTTGTTCAGATTTGCATTCTCTGGTCGCACTCCTGACTTAGATTCATATTTCTTCGTTTCTCTCGGGCTGTCAGCAGCAACTGAGGAGGATGTAGATGAGGACTTGTCAGTGGTGGTTTTGATGCTGTAATTATTGTCATTATTGTTGCACTCATTATCATTGTTATCCTCTTCACGATTATCGTAATAATCGTAGCTTCTTTGCACTTCTTTGTGAGAAATTTGCATTGGTCGTTTATTTTTAGATCGATATGACTGCTCTGCACCACCATTGTTACTAGCGAGCTTTTGTTGTTGAAGCCGACCACTCTGCAGCATTTGGGTACTTTTCCGAGCATCTTCCTCACAACTCATCTTCATCTCTACTGAACCCTGTTGCTGTGCTGGCTGCTGTGAACGTCTACCTGAAAAGGGTTGTTGCGAGGAGGACGACCTTGTCATAGCTTCTGCTCTTTTTGTCATTGCAAAATTTTTTTGTGGACGAGCTACTGAATTATTGGTGATAAGTAGGTCCTCCTCTCTTTGTTCCACGACTCCTTTTCCTTTTGTCGTTTTTGCGGTTTGAAAAATTCTATTAAGAAATATCCCGTTTGGTTCCATGAGGAATAAAAAAATGTTTAAGATAATATGATGTGGGAGTCAGTATGCGAGTTTAGAGTTGCGGCGGAACGGTGGTGTTAATGTTAATAATCAAGGAAGGAGATGGCATGTGTAGTAATGAAAATTGTTTCTGTTGTTTCTTTCAATGATGTGTTTTTTGTAGTGGCTGATACAATTACTAATTATTATTGCTGTTGTAAATGAAGATGATGAGGACATGAGGATAGTAATAATTTTCCTCCTTGTTGTTGACTTATCGCGCAGAAAGATTCATGTCCTTAGGCGTGCTGGCCGTTTGACAGCAAAAGGAGCAGTAGCAGGAGCGGTGGTGATGGTGTCGACGAAAAGGAGTGAACTTTTAACGATGATGAAAAAGAGTAGCATTGATGATTATGTGATGAAATTTAAGTAGCTTGTCCCGTTTGGATGCATTATGAATTGAAACAGGCGTTAAAATGCATTCGGTTGTTGATGGAAGAGCTGACGTCTCACAAGACCAGCATTTAGTGCTTGTCAGAAAGGTAGTTATTAAACAAGTCGTTTCCTCTACACATTCGTCCACAATCAAGCGGGCATCACCCGAGATGTCACTCACTCTTCAGAATTGTGCAATGGTTGAACAGATCTGTGAAATTAAAAACACAAGATTGGAATTATTGTTTAAATAAAGTTTATTCGTTAGAGGCTAAGGGAAAAAATGTTAGTGTATGCCCGGAGGAAGCTATATTATGTAATTTGCAACTTATAAATACTGTCACTACTGAGATGGTGCTTTCATTTCATTTGGAATATAATACCCTGAACTGAAGAAAGAACACTGAACTCAAAGACAAATTACAGTACTGTAATTCAACACTTTGAAATTGTTACTTAACATGAGTTGAACCATGAGCTTACCATTAGCGATCAGGCAAAAAATTGAACCTGGATACCCTTACATTAGTATCCTTTCATTAGATCTATCTATTCGAAAGAATTCACATTTCCTCACATTATCTCGAAATTTCTGAAACTGATGAAATTCCCACAGAATAGTCTCGGGAAAATGTCACTGATCACTGAAAATTTTATTGTTTGAATCGCTTCGTTTTTATTGTTAATTTAAGCAGTCTTTATATCGCATGTTTTAGTAATGCATTTTTCTACACTATCTAGTGTTAAAAACACAATTAATCGAGTATTATCTAATCACAATAACTCCTCATTTTATTCTTTCGGTATATTATACTTTTTGCATTTTTGTTGTAGGTTTAATACAAGTAGCAAGTTCAGTCAGAACATTGCATTGTTACCCAATTTTCAAGCATACTTTTCATGCGAATGATACGAATACGATGCTAACTGTGAGTAGAGGATACAAAGAAGTGCAAAGTGTTAAACCCCTAAACCAACCAATATCCCTACCAACTTCGTCATGGTCGAAAAATTACTAACATTTTTATGAACACTGCATTCATTGTAAGTTCAAGTTCGATCGTAGTAATAGTATGTATAGCGTAGAATGTAGTGAATCAGTGGCATAGGCAATGCATGTAATATTATTCCAATCATCATCAGTGAATTTCCTACCTTTCATAATATTGATTCCAGTAAAAAGTCTTTCTACCGTAACGGTTAAATATTTAACGGTAGAAGCAATTACCCTCATTCCGTTCATAATTAATAATATTTACGGATTTTTTACATCTTAAACTCAAATAACATAACAGATTATGCAAGCAAAGCATAAACAATGCTACGCGCAACAAATATTATTATGGAAATCCAGAGTCAAGGTAGTGTATTTATAGCAAAATAATGTTTCGATAACGGAGCTCAATCTTAAAGCATTATAAAAAGACTTTGGATTATGCTTAGCATACACAAATAATATAGGTATAAAAAACAATACTATATTATGTATTCACTTTTTTTGTATTTTAATGCTTCGTCTGGATCATAGAGGAGGAAGATATCTTAAGATGTAAACTTCATTAGTCTGATGAACGAAAATAAAACTCATCTGGTTAAATTATATTATTTATGTCATTATTTTCATTGCCTTATAAGATATTTGACTCTCATAGAATTGTAGAATTGAAACAACAGTTATATTAGACGGCTATTCATACAAATCCCGAACTGGGACTTTTTAGTTATCGACCCAAATAGACGTAGACGAATATCACCGTTATTCCTTGTTATATATTTTGCATTTCATATGAATTTTGTTAAAGAAGGGATGAGTATGACCATTTCCGCGTTATTCATAGTTCCCCACTGAACTATCTTTATTTTGTAACGACATTTGATAGCTGTACCACAACGGGTACCAAGTTGAACGTTATACATAACGCATTGAATCAAATACACAAAGGCACTTTTGAACAATCGGTTTACGGGAACAATTAAAGAAAAGCTCTACAGGAGGGTAAAAGTCATCATCGTCAGTCAAAGCAGCAGAAAATCTGCTAGATTTACTATTTCTATCTACGCGTACTAAAGTGTAGTAACAAAGTGTAACGTTTTAACAGCAGGTCTGTCAGAAACACATACAATGTCTCCACACACAAGAATTGCTTACTCGTAACAAAGGGAAAAAAGTTAACCTTTAAATAGGTAAAAATGAATGATGAGCCTGACGAGATACATAAATGTACTGATAATAATTATGTTGCAAATTGCAACTGAAATTAAATGCAACTCAAGTATGGTTAATGCGAGCTACAATTACCTTCGAAAAGAATGATATGATTGATTGCATTCTATCTATGATATGCACTAAACACTAGTAAACACTATTATAAATTTCCGCTTTTTACTTGTATCTTAAATGTGACTCCTCAAAGGTACCATGATGAAAAGCCATGCCAAGCTATAAATACAGGAGCTGTAGTGTAGGTCCCTTAAATGAATTGAAACAAGACACCGTTAATGAAAGTACAAAACTATGTATAACAATAAATGCAACGCTATTTTTACTAAAACCTTGTATGTTCTGCCGCGTAAACAAAAAAATAATTCGTATTTTTCTGGGAGACGCAAAGATAATAGAAATACTTCCGAAAATGAATTCGCTGGCAGATGTTTTCTTTCTCGTTTTACCTTTTTTAATGTCATCCATCATTATTTATTTATCTCACAATCGGTGTTGTCGTCGATTCAAAAACATTCATGCTAGCTAAAATTATGTAAAGTTCTGAGATTATCATGTCGGTCTACAATATCAACGTTTGTTTTAAATTGTGGAAAGGTTTTTTTAAACATCCGAAATTATCCCGACAATAAGACGAATTGTAGTACAGCAGCGTAAGTTTAAGAGATCATTACGGGAGGCATTTAACTTGAATAGGTAATGGTGTATTGTTCATTTTAATGCTTTATTTTGAGAGAATGTTATGTAATTTTGCCATGCATCCGATAACTTACAACTTACGTGTTTTAAACTTTGAAGGAAACTTGTATTGCCTGTTGAGTGTCGTATTATAGTGTTGTAAAACAATGACAACTTCAGTGACAATATGTATTTGAATATTCTATAGCATACGTATTATAGGCCATTCGCTATGTACAACGTGCCGTTAATTATTTCTGAACCATATTAAATTAATGATCACTAAATGTTAAATATTTGATTAATGTATGAAGGAGAAAAGTAGTTCAAGTTCCGGATTGTAACTCTGTTGGGGTAAAANAAAACAATGACAACTTCAGTGACAATATGTATTTGAATATTCTATAGCATACGTATTATAGGCCATTCGCTATGTACAACGTGCCGTTAATTATTTCTGAACCATATTAAATTAATGATCACTAAATGTTAAATATTTGATTAATGTATGAAGGAGAAAAGTAGTTCAAGTTCCGGATTGTAACTCTGTTGGGGTAAAATGATTTGGAGAATCGACAGCGGACATATATCACTCACTCGACATGGCCATGGGCTCGTTTTGTATATATAAGTTTACCGCATTATACACACGGTTTCTTTTAAAAGTTTATCAACCATACTTCACAGTTATTCATTTCAATGTTAAGCGTACGCATTCATTCACAAACCTTTTCAAGTTGAGTGGTAGGATTATGCCGTCTCCTCAAATGATCTACTTCCGGTTGTATAAATCGGAGACCCTAGCGTAGTAAAAACCTTTATTCGTTAAGTTTATAAATTCATATAAGCACAAAAAACCGAAGCATCACTCATCCCTTAACCATTTTTTGAGTTTAGGTACCCACTGTAGGTTCCTATTTTCAATATTGAGCTGCTACAGTAAGTACTGTACGTAAAGTGTAATGTTATGTATTTCGGTGACAAAAAATTCTCACAAGGGCTAGCACGTTGCTAATTTTGTTGTATAAGGTGGGACATTGACAATTCGCTAAAACAACCGCTACCTTTCAATAACTTACGTCAACAGCTACTTATAGTATGCACACACATGCAGTAATATCAAAATGCCCATATACACCATTGTGATTGTAGAAACTGAAATGGCGAAAAACAAGCAGAATTTTATATTTAAAACCTTTTTTTTTCGAAAAATACAACATCACGAGCGTCTTGTCATTCTGGCCACTAGTGATGAAAGAAAAAATGTACTGTACACACTCAATAGTAAAATTCCTCTAAAACATCTATCTTGCATTTTCATCTAGCATTTTAGTTAGAAATTGTTTTCTCACTTCATTTTTTAGGTAAAACTATATATCGTTTCGTTCGAAACTAAAAGATACGACATGAATTTCTATTGTGAATATATTTGTACATTAAACAAAAACTGGCGAAATATCCGAATGATTACAGGTGCACCCGTCACAGGGCATAATCCCCAACCAAGGATAGGAAAGGAAAAAGGAATATAAAGCATTGAGTTTGTGGACTGTGGACAACTATTAAAAAGTGTGTAATGCGGGTTTGTTCCCTATTTTAAAGGTTCTACAAGAGCGAATTTCGTTCAACAATGAATTTAATCAATAAGAATAAGTTGGAACCGTATTTTTGCCGGAAATGCTTTGCAGTTATACACAGTATTAATGGTACAATTGCTTATTTTGTATTATATAATAAGCAACTTATATAATACACAAGTAAACTATTATGTAAATACAGACCATTGTTTAGGGAAAATCTACAGGTGTTAAATGTACTTTACTTTCTTTTGGTCGTATTTCCTGTAGGTTATTGCCACAAAAAAATTAAATAATAAAACGTTTTACCGTTTAAAGACCGTTTCAAAATGAATAAACGAGTAAATAAAATAGGAAATCATTGACTGCGTCGTGCTATAGTGTAAAATCTCAATAATGCATCTATATATGCTTTCTTTTCTTTCTATGATACAACATTTGTGGTGATGACTATATGCCATGGGAACAGAAAGGGTTTATTGTAAAGACTTCTTTGTGGATATATTATATGTGGAACGGAAAACGGCATTGTTTTTGGGTTTGGGTAAAGTGTTTAACATCATAGAGGTATTATTGCTTCAACATGAATTGATAAACAATAGGATACATCCCTTGAAACTACACAAAAGACCATTTTGAAATGTTTTAAGTTGAACTTGGGCAAAAAGGGTAAATGCCAAGTAAATACACTTTCTTCGAATGAAATCGAATTTTGGCAGGTACCGTTGCACTTGGAGTTCTCTTTTCCGATAAATTCGGAATACGTATATTAATATGTATATGTTTGAGAATACGGTTAAAATGTAAGGACGTTTATCATTGCAACAAATTTCTACTGACAATAGGTTACAAAAATTGCAGAACACGTAAAAAGCTCTTCAACGTTTCAACCAATTGTTGCAGTTTGCAAAGAAAGATAAGACATTTGGTAGAAAACTCACAAGAAAAGATTAAATAAGTGAGAAAACTTAAACATAGCCAAGTGAATAGTATTTTTTGAGTTTCTTAGTCCTGATACATTTATGTATCAACACGATAGGATTGGGAATTTATAGTATGGATTTTAAAAAATTAAGTCTTATGAACACATACATACAAAAATGCAAATGACATTGTGACTCATTTCAAGAATTAAAGTGAGGCTAAAACTAGCATAAACGCTAAAGACGTAACCCTACCGAATTATACAGTCAATAAATAATTCATAAATGATGTTTAATATGAAGTTATCTAAATATTAACCTGTGCAAAAACAGTACCATGTGCCGTACTATTCCAGATATGTAATATTATGTTTATAAAGGAATTTGTGCATAATATGATCAAAGATAGTGCTGGTTGTTGGCAATTGTGATTGTGAGTGATTAAATTAGCTATGACGGGACACTTCAGGCTTACTATATATTACCGTGTTAAATGCCCTTTAAATCATTCTAATCCTAATAAATGTCAAATCAAGCGTAAATTAAAGTCTTAACCATACCACAAAATGCGTATGTGTAAGGGGTGTTATGATTATGCTAATTAATGCAGGCCATATAGGGTATTGTTAAACTGCATTCATGCATTGCATTGCATTTTCATTACACAACTAACAATGTAATAGCATGAGGTAAATTCCAAAATAGCAATTTTGTTCAACAGTTGATTGTCCTTAAAAATGACCCCTACCCTAACCAGGAACCATCCTTTTATCAGTATATCTGCAATTTCAAGTGTGTATACTTACACCGAAGGTACCATAAAATATGCTCAAATATTTTTTAAATATACATTTTAAAATATTAAATTATATTGATCCTCATGTTCATTAATACCGTTGAGCGCAGGTAAATATTATGTAACATCACTGCAGTATTTATTTGTCGTGCCACAACGGTACAATGCGCACTTTGCCAATGCATTAAAAGGGCCAGACAAAAATAACTTGCCGTTATTAATAAAAATATTAGCATGTGTATTAATTATTTCGACAATAGCCTTTGAAGTAGGAGGAAATGAACTGAGAAGATTGGTCAAAGTGGGGACAATGAAAACACTTTGCCAGCAATAATGCGCAAGAAAGAGTTTAGGTGCATGTGAGATGATGAGCAGAAATAGTGATTTGAGAATCGATAATAATATTTTTTATATAATTTAATAGAAACGCTATCATTGAATTTCGTGAACAGTGGGTGGCATGAAAAAACGCATTGAATTATTAATAGTCCCATGAGTATGATTTTAAGCACTTGTTGCTGTTATTTCATTTATCTTAATGCTAGATCTACTAATAAATCGACCTAGCTATTGTTACTGTTAAATACATAGCGTTTTTAAAATGTAATGCAACCATCTAGGTTTCAACTTGCATCACTCACTAAACCATTTTTTGCGGAAGATTATAAGATAATAAACAAACCGTTGTACAAGCAGTAATGGTCAGTAGTGTCAATGAATTAAATCATAATGTAGTTGGAGTATTGTTGCTTATTCAACCAGCACAACTCATTCAATATATCTGATACTGTAAAGGAATGACAATGAAATTCCTCTGATCTTGATTATGATATTGCTCGGAAGTTGAAGATAAGATATGAAGATGTAACATGCAAACGCTTATTGGCAGTGCCAATTACCACATGAGTTCTTAATAGGTGCATTCACAACTGTACTGGTCTTGTTATTAGTACATTTTTGCTGAAATATGAAACATTTAAAATTTGCTTCAAATCTTTAAATAAGATATACGGTGATTTGGAATAAATACGGTGAAATTACCTATAGCACAATGTGTAACGTGAGTGTGTGTATGGTTGTTAGTGGAGCATGAAAAACCCAGTAAAAATGATCCAGCAATAATGGTAAAGGAACATTGTGGTAACTGAAATGATGTAAATAAATATTTTATAAAATACCCTAAATATTTTGTATAGCTTCTTAAAAATGATAGCATTAGAACATTTTTTGTCGGTCCTGGGTTTTACTAGCTATAGCATTATGCATGCATAGTATGTAAAAAATCAAAGGTGTATCTGTATACAAAAATATTTCGTTTCTTATTAGTTGAACTTGAACTTAATTTTTTGCTGAACTTTGTAGAATGGAGACGATATGAAATTTCTGTTAAATCACTTCCTGGAGAGAGTTACAAATATTGTACCTATGTATAGCATGTTCGATGCGCAATGTTTGTTACGGTGGTATAACAAGTGGTGTTCAAAGTAGGACGGACGTCGTGACTAAGACAGTCGAGAATTGTAATGTAATCACTAACTACAACAGTCATTAAACATCTTACACACAATTTGTTCACCGTTCATGGTTTCATAATACACTTAATATGTATTAGAATAAATAAAATGAGTACGCGGGCACGATTTGTCCAAAAATTAAAACGATGTTAAAAACGATAACAATGACAGTTTGGTTAATTAGCCTAAAATGTTAATGTTTTAAATGATTTTCTGCTGTCAGCACCATTTCGCTTACATTAGGCTAAGACATTCTTTATAGAAACTGTACTAAAATGTAAAAACGTATAGTATAAACTTGTTTAAAAGAATTAGTTCAGTTTCCATATTTTCACTGATTCGCTGTTTGACTACCTATGTATCTTCATAAAATACACATGAACCACTAGCATCATTATCATCGTCCTCGTCCATATAAACCGTTGAGTTGCCTCTTTTTGTTGTGCATCTTCGGTTTCTTGCGTGCTGCATTTAATAATAATTGTTACAAATTGACTGCACTATTATGCAACGTTACCCAATGCACATCTTCGTCTATATAACAATATTATGACGCTATTAATAATGCTTCTGTCGTGGTGGAAAAATAGCACACTAAGGTTGCGGATGAGCTCTTAAAATCGCGGAGGTGTGTAAAAGTACCGGAATCCTTTATGTGGGGTGGCTGCCGTAATTGCATGATCATAGACGTTTAATGACAATTAGCTGTTTGAAATTGTTTTTTGAATGCAGTAAACGAGTGACTCGAAAAGTCAAGTACTAAATGCTAAGAAACAATGAAGGCAGCAGCTGTCGGCGTCTTCTAGTACAAGACAATTCATTCACAAGATACGCGTTTGATGAGTTTTTTAATTATGCAATCATACAACTCTAAGCTATTTTACAAGTGTTCAACTTGCCCCAACCGAACTAATCTCTTCAGAGTCTGAGCATCAGACATAGTCCTGTAGGATACTAAGACAATCAAATAACAACTATGAAAGCAAATACAAACGGACGCAGCCTAGCGTTTCCTACGCCTTTGACAGTGATCATTTATTATTATTCAACGCGTAGTTTAGCAAAGTTTAATTTGATTTTAATGTAGCCAGAAACGTGTTGTTGGTAAAAGATGAATGCGTTTTTGCCATAATCATGTTTATAAAGCATTTTTGCAAAGCAAGGAGGAATAGCATTAAAGAAGGGTCAAGTTCATGAAATGGAAACAATTTTTTTGAATGAGTTCGATCTGTTCTTCAAAGGAAGTAGTATCGACTGAGGAAAGTAAGCTTAAGTTATAAGAATACTAAATTTTTTAATTATGTATCTTTTTAACAAGAGTTAACCGTTTTTTGTTTTAAAATGCTTCGCCAGTTCTTTGTCGATTTGAACCCTACGTGAGTTTATTGCGTTATCAATAATGTAATGTCTTGTTAAAAATTTGCTAAATTAATTACAAGAGTTTAAAAAAAGGACAGCATAATGAAAACACTCTACAAGACAGCTTATTGAGTTAAAACAAAAAAACGATTACAAAAGTATTTGAAAAATTCATTTACTTACTATAATTGTTTTGTACACATAAATACTCATCTGAAGATAAATATAAGTATGAACTAACCTAGTTTAGTTTTTCTGAACGGTTAGAATTATCTTAATTCATTTGTCAATACAAAGGTGAGTACATTTGATAATCAATATGAAAGTTTAAAAATGTGTTTGTATGCTTCAGCAAAAGTACTGCGTTCGGGTAAATATGACTGGCAAAAGCATATTTCTGAAACATAGATAAATTTAGATAGCATGCTTACAGGACAAATAATACGATTATTGTACACACATTCTTCCTTTTGTCTCTTTTTACTCGCAAGGACTTTTTCAAATTTTCTACAACAATAATAATAATGATAACGAACGACAATAATAATAAGATGGAACTCTAACGGTGTGTCTTTTTTCCTGAAAGTACATATAGAACCAAGTGCACACTGTGTGTAGGCAACTATTCGAAAAAATAGTTAAGTAGTGAAGAAATGCCAATGTCAAAGCCAATAACTTTGCCTACCTCATCATTTTTCAGGCAGATGCTCAACTGCTCGCTCTTATAAAAAGAAGAACAAGTCATAGGAACTAACCACTGCCTCTCTTTGGATATGCACGGACGAGCAAAGCACTCGAGTAAACGAGCGGCTAAAAAAATTTCTATACCGAAATACCTTACTCTTTATGGCTGTATCACCATTATCATCAACAAAATCGCATCACTCACGGTGATGTTGACGATATTATATCATCATGTGGGTTTGCAATAATTCTTTTGTGTGTATTTACTCTTTTAAAGTCTAGTTATTATTAGCTTTGTTGTTTGATACAAATTATTTACTAGATTGTATGCTGCATTGTTGTATTCCATCCACTGTAACACTTTGAACACTTTGAAAATACGTAACTATATGATTCTTATTATTACGCATTAGCAGCGATGGGAGAGAGAGGAGAAAAGAGGTGGATGGCCAATTTATCTGGGCTAGTTGGTTAGTAATGCTGGTCCACAAAACCGGCCATTTACCTCGTTGTTATTTCAGGTTCCGATGTTTCGTATAATGGAATATGAAGGACGTGATGGAGTGTTACAGTAAAATCTGTACAAAGGAAAATTCCTTTAATCCGAGAAATAATGCTGAGATTTTGAAACATCAGTAACTTTCCTTCAATCAAACATATATTCTGCTCTGGCATCGACAAGAACAAAGACAAAACGGCTTGAGTGAATGCAAAAAGAGAGTTGACTCATTAGCTAACAGGACTGTCAGACAGTTCCTTGCGTAGTATTTTCTTTCTGTAAATTGCATGGAAAGGAGCAAACAAGCTTGATAAACTAAAAAGAATGATGTGCAAAAGACATCATTCGTTAGCACAACGCGCAAACAAATGTCATGGGTGATGTGACGTAAGGACGAACGGAAATGTGTGCTTTCTTTCTAACATAAACAAAAAGTACATTTACCCACTGACTTAGTGTAGCCCACTTGACTGATTTTCAGAAAAAAAACAAGGATGTACACTTGTTGATCCTCTACTGTGCTTATGATTTATCTTCTCTTTGCCGCCTTCTCTCTCCAACTCTTCTTTGTTCATACATATTTTTTGCGTAAAAGTAAAATAAAGAATGTAGGTCTCCCGTGTGGTTGTTGGGTAGAGAGAAAGAAAGCATAATAAAAAAGTTAAGTTGATAAAAAAGGTATAATGTAGACTCAACATACCTAACCTAGTCATAATAATCAGCAATGCCATATATTGTAATTCACTTGTTTTTCTGTTTAAAGAACTTTTCTACTACTCTTTTTTATTGTGTCATCCGAAATACTTTGTATAACAATAATTGTGCATAAGTCCACGCCAAAAACCCGTGACTTTTTTAAATCACCAAAGCATGTCAAGCTGCAAGCGGCTTCACTGAACCACGTACAGTAAACAGCAGCAGCCGAGCACAGCTACGTAAAGATCTCTATTAAAATACGGAGAGATCCGTCAACCAACACTATATTTTATATATATACTTAATATAATGTTAAGGTTGTAAGCAAACCACCATTCCGTGGCTTAGTAATACAGTGACATTTTTTCTTGGAAGAGTAGGTTTGAGACGCTTTTCTTGTCACAAGACAGTCTCTGAAGAATGAAAAACTACGACTTCACCTGGGATGTTATATTAAATAATAATATAAAATGTCTTAACAAGATGAACAAAGAAGTTGATGCTAAAATATATCTACTGTACATAACAAACACACAATTGTAGTTACTTTTTCAATGTTGCAAAGTTATATAATACTAGACTACTGTTTATATACCACATTATACAATATAGGATACAATACAGAACCTAAATGTTTATCAATTTTAAGAATAGTTTTGCATGCGTGCAAAATTCATGGTGATCCGTGATGCACAGCGCCTTAGAGCCGAAAAATTATGCAAAGCTAGGTTGAAATACGGTTTTCCACCCTCCTCCTTTGCTTCTTTACCAGGTTAGTAAGGATTCTAGGATTTTAAAGCACTTTTTTTCTTGTTGTTAAGTATGCCTTAATTCTTTTCTATTTATATAAAGGCATTCAAAATTGCATGACATTTTTTGTCTCCGCAATGTAACAAGCTTTCAGCAGATTCAGGTGATGTACGATGAAAGTTCCGCTGTTTTACTATATTTTAGAGAAAAACTAACTGGCAGGGCGTTTCGTTTTGCATCACCCACCATTCTATGCCATTAACTCAAGTTGTCTCCTTTTTACTGCCTATTGGTTCTAAATGGTTAGAGACATGATAAAATATAGCGTAAATTCGTAATATCTGTTTGACATGAATTGACAATGTGTGCTTTAACATTAGCAAAACTGCGTATTTAGATTATAGGGCACGAGGCTAAGATCCGTATCTCATTTTCTTTTTTCTATTGAAACCTGGTGTGGGATGACAAGTCAGAGCGTATTTGAAAACAAGTGTTGTTTGATTGACAATCTGTTACTCGAGCAGGGCAAGGCTGAATGAAGACGCATAAAAAGAAACCACCAAGAAACATTTTGCTAAATAAAAGTAGTTAATAGGAGTACCACAAACAGTTATCGAAAGCCAATTTTGCTTTTTTCTATAAATTAATGGGACAAATATAAATGGAGACAAGTATGTAGACATGTATATGTCAGGAAGTGCATGCTGTAACAAGTATTTTATTTAGGCTAATTTGGATATTATGCGTTTATAATGTTTTTATAGCAGTTGCAGCAGCCATTATTACTGCAACCGAAAAACCGCAGAAATTTTCATACATATTCTAAATTTTGAATGGATGTATGTTGACAGAATTTAAAAAAACTATTACCAAGTAGCAAACAAACACTGCAGTTTGCATAAGCAGCAAGAGCAACTGCACTACCTTGTTATCAGTACAACAAATACTCCTCCGATAAGCATCATGTCGTGTCAGAAGTTCGAAAATATCAGATTTTCTCATATTCGTTTTATGAATTTGTGTATACATACTTCATTTATTCCGTTGTTTTAATTCAATCGACTTAATTTAAGAAACACTACAGGGCTCGTTCCTCGTTGTGAATGTGAAAGCACTCATGCGTCCCCTACCAGTCGTTATCACATCACCATCCGCCGATGACGTTAATAAAAGGAAAACATGTCTTTCTTTTAATTTAAAGATATACTGCTGAAGTTTTGACCATTCTCTGTTATCTCGATCATTAATGTAAGTGGTTGGTTCATACATGCTGATTTGCTTGGCTAATGTTTATCCTTCTGACAAAATATAAAAACGACTTGAAGATTTTCTTGGAATTTAAATACTTTCCGCTTTCTTTTAAACTGTATGCAGGAAGTGTCATAAAACTAACTTAATTTTTTAC
>JAHZMV010004751.1:0-17562 GCA_027743765.1 Coecobrya sp. COE2 | reverse complement strand
AGCATGTAACTTTATTCTATGTACTGGTAGTTATATCATGACTTCCAATTTAAAACTACCTTGCATCCCATGTAACGTTTGTTACACACGAAACATTCCAATTTCAATCTCACAATCCCATGCATACAATACAATGAGTCTAAACGAAGAAAATTTTCATGCATAAGTATGTATTTAAGACAAGTCGCTTTTGGACAATAGAAAATAATGGTAATGAAAATGTAAATTTATTAGTCGTCAAATCTTTTTTTTTCCAAGAACTATTACTGTATATATTTTATGCAAAACGTGAGAGGCATGTAGAGATGCAGCAGCAAGTAATGTTAGTTTAGTTGTAAAAGATATTTAGGAGGCATAATGTGTTATCATGTTACATTCTCGAGCTAGGAATTCTTTCATAGTGTGTCACTGTTAGTGTTGGTAAAGTAAATTTGTTGTGTAGACGCAGCAGTAATTTAATTGTTCCATCGATTTTTTTAAACAAACGGCTAGCTGTCATAATGGTTTCCCAACGTAAATTTTGGAAAGCGACTCTGCTATTCGCAATTATGGCTTTGTCATTTCCAAGTGTGGTGGAATCGTTATTTCGAGGTTATCGTGAGACCTGCGGAACCCATTTGCATGCACGTTCACGGGACACTGTGGCGGAAGGTCGACAATGTGACAAAACCAAAGGACTTGCTTGTACTCGATACGGTGTGTGTGATTGTTCAAGTAGCAATGTGCGGGGTGAAGTGGAACGCATGGTTTGGAACAGAACTCATTGTGTGGCGAAGCTCAATGCAACCTGTAGAATCAGCCAATCCCATCCACCAGAGTTATCATTTCTTCCACACGTTAACCGTACAGAGGAATTGTTTTGTGGACGATATGCTCTTTGTTCCGAGGAGGGATGTTGGTGTGAACCCGATTTTTATCCCGATATGAACCATGTAAACTGCGTTAGTGAAAACGGTCAATCAATATTGGAAGCAAATTTTCTGTTTACCGGAATTGTCGTAGCCGCTGGAACATTTTATGCAGTGCTGCTAACTTTACTACAGGTGCAAAATAATCAACAATTTGTGTGAAGGTACACACAACAACTCAGTATTTTGGATGTATGAAATAAAAGGTCGATTTATTTTCTCCATTAAATTGGATTTTGTCACAATTATATTTAATTTTTTCGACTTTTTATAGCTGCGGCGAAGTAATTTACGATGTATATATATATTTGTAAGAATATTTTTAATCTTATTCTATTGATTGTACGGTTCTATCTATAAAGTATTATTTTAGAAATAGTATGGCATTTTATCACGCATCAAAAGCATGTTAATTTTATACATTTTATATTGTATATTATATTCCGCATAATAAGACTAAGCGACTTAAAATTCTCATTTCTATCGTATCATCCAAGCGTTAGTAGCATCTTGAAGAAAGAATAATAGTCTAAGTACATAATTAAAATACTGTGTGTGTTTGGATAGCTGAGCAATTTATTATAACGAACCTAGTTAGCACTAACTTATACAACAATCATGTAATTATTTACTCTTGTGTAAAAATACAGGATAGAACACATTGCTCATTTTTCATTCTGCGTTGGTAGCATTAAGGGAGTAAGCTGCAAAGTAGGTCAACTGCGTCTACAACTAATTATTTGTATTTCACTTTTTCGTAATTGTAAAACTTGTAATTAGATAACTATTATTAATGTAAGTAAAATGTGCGGTATTTAGCTGCTGTTCCTATATAACTTTCTTCATTCGACGTAACTAAATAAAGAATATACTTTGATTTCTGATGAGTACTCTAAGTTGCGGTTTGTCTTGTTATTATTTATTATTATGATTACTTTAATGTATGTAGGTCTATTGTATATAATATAAAGTGGTAGTGTTCTTTGCATTGCTTCGTCATCTCTCACTTCTAGTATTCGAGCAGAAATATAGCATTTTGAATTTTATTAAAAGTTTGACGGTTCATAAATATTGGCTAACAAAATAAGAACAGTAAATCAGTACGGTATTTTGCATTGGAAGGCAATGTTTGGTTATGCCACCTTCTTAAAAAGGGAATGTTTCGTACACAGTATTTTACGTAAGTTTTATACCATAACCATTATATACTATTTGTGTGTAAGCCGGTTTTCGTCCATATCTCAAAAGTTTTTCTTTACATGTTAGAATACAAAATTAGCAGTCACGGCCCCTTGGATGAGATCCTTGCAAAGATTTGCTTGTGGTTGATCCTTTAAATAAGTCCGAAACCCTCCGATCCCTCGTTAATTGCTATTCTGAGTGCTTTCTCAAAACCTTCATAATTTTCATAGTCAGGTAAGCAGAGCTGATTAAAACAGGTGTGTGCAGTTGGCTGTAAAAATAAATGAAATCAAATGTATTATCAATTAAATATGAATACTGGAAATTATCTTTTGATAAATGCTTAAACTCAGTTCTTTACTCACCAAGTTTCCATAAGTGGGGGCGGGGGTTATTTGAAACAGTGGTGACAACTCTCTGAAACCACCTGTATACAAAAACACAATAGTAATGAAATGAATACACGAAAAAAGAAAGAATATGAAGCATAATGAGAGCACAACTAATTGCATTAAATACACATGTAAAGTGAAAGCTACCTGGGGGAAGCTGAGAACATCCGGTTGTGAATTGTAGAAGTCGAGCCTTTTCTTCTTCTGACATGTTTGCCACTGCAGTCCAAAACCAGTCCAAAATTTTTCTAAAGTCCCCAGTAGCTCCGCAGACGACATGATGTTCTCGAAGCTCTGTTACACTGTACTCGCTTGTACCACACATTAGTAACTGAAAAAGGTAGAATCAACAATGAAGCATTTTTTGGAGTCTAAATTTTTGACTGTATGGTTTAAAAGATATTTACCTCGAGTTCGTTTTCATCAAATATACTCATCAATTCATCAGGTACTAATTCATTGAGACCTTTCTGAAAAGCCTCNAGTAGCTCCGCAGACGACATGATGTTCTCGAAGCTCTGTTACACTGTACTCGCTTGTACCACACATCAGTAACTGAAAAAGGTAGAATCAATAATGAAGCATTTCGAGTCCATACTTTTGACTGTATCCTTTAAAAAACCTTTACCTCGAGTTCGTTTTCATCAAATATACTCATCAATTCATCAGGTACTAATTCATTGAGACCTTTCTGAAAAGCCTCAATTTCCGGCTTGACCTTCCCCGCCAATCGATATTGAGCCAGAGAGTTTAAGTATTCACGTTTATTATCGTTTGTCACCGCTACTTTCGATCCGTCTGTGATAAGCTCAACAGTCTGTAATTGCAAAATTAACAGTTCAAGTACCTGTTATACGAGTTATTGCAAAAGTTCTTACGCTACAAAGTCACACACAAGTAGAGCCCTGCATATTTCATCCAAATTACGTATATAAATATTCTTATAAATAAGACTTATTAAGTATGCATCTAGCAGGCACATGCATTGTCTGTTATGCATTTGCTAAAAAAAGTACCTTGTTCGCCAACAAACGTTATCTCGAAATTGCGACACCAGTCCGTGCTAGACAACCCCTTTGTGGATTTCCAAGTCTAATGCAATCAAATGTCAGCATCATACAATGTATACATACATACTTTAACCAACGGATACAATTCTAAATGACAAATTACAAGGCTTACACTTTCTATGATATTATCTCTTGCTATCTTGAGCGTCATTTTATCCCTTGGATGTTTCCTATGAATGTCTCTCAGCTCTTTAAAGAAATGCTCCTGTTTATCATGGAACGTTTCCGAGCCACCTTAAATTAGTAATATATACAAGCATTAATTTTGCGGGATTAATTAGTCCCTGTCATTCAACAGTCAACGGCCATTTAACGTTTCAATCAGCACAAACATCTCACCAATGTTCCTCAGAAGAAAGTGGGTAAATGTCGCAACGACAGTTTTTGCATCCTTCATAGCCACCTTTATTGCCGGCTGTGAACCGTCGTCTATTACAATAGTTGGAAGTCCATGCTGATTACTCGCCATCAAAAACTGGAGCTGTTGTGGAAGAGACAGTGGATAGACAAAAGAAAAACGGCAACATCAAAAACAACAAGGACACAATGAGTGAATAAATTAGATCTGCTCCACTAATTACTTTTGTTTATAGCAAACCTTTGTGTTTGGCGAAAGTCGAAAAGTTGCGACACGAATAGGAAGCACTTTGAGGAAATATTCCTTAATAACTAGCTGTTTCGACGTTACCGACAAATAAACTTTTCTCACTTTATTCTGTACATCATTCCCTACAGCAAGGAGCTTTCCTTCATAATACGCATTTGCACTCTTGGCAGCGACATTTTTCTGTACGGCAGAAGCCTCGGCTGTGTTTAGAACAATAATGTCAAAATTTCCATTTTGAACCGGCTTTCCGTCATAAGTCAGCGTACCGTGAAATACGCCTGACTCTGAGAATCTTGTTTGAAGAGACACTTTCCCCGTGTCTGGTGAAACATTAGACGAACCCAAGGGGCTAATCACATGCAGTAGGGAGTTTGTGTTGGATGAGAGTGTTGTTGAGCCTGTTGTTGATGTACTTGAGTCAAAGAAAAAGTGGACGGAACAATTCTGGGAAGCTTGATTCCCAAGATTTTCGTCGATCTAAATTTAAATGCATATCATCAAACCACATTATTCTTTGTATACGGAAAATGGTCCATACATATATATTTCATCCAGCATGCATTTAAAAGCAAAATTGTATACCTGCTCAGCAGCAAATTTAAACAAGTCTAAATCAAAATCCTGATTTCGGCACGTATTTCCGTACGTGTCTCGTGGTTCTATGATCAGTTTATGCGGTTGACCCGTTACGCATACAACTGTTGAGGTTTGCTTCAAGAAAAGTGTTTTATTGGGATCAATGCTTCCTGGTAGAAATGTCTTCAAAAATGGGCTTCCCCTGACATGTGCATTCTCAACCAACACATGGATGGAATACTGTCCAGATTTCCGAACGGAAAATTTTACAACAACTAAATTTGCATCATTCGGATCTTGACCGCCAAATTCGGTGACCACAGCCACTTTTTGGGCATCCTTTTTTACTTCAATGAGAACGTTGTCTCTATCACATATTGGGTATGGTCGACCACCTCGTTGAAAAAACTGCAAATAAAAATATTATTTTAAGGTACATGCAACTATTGGGCAATATGAGAATAAGAGGTAAGGATTTTTTGCAATCATAGGGTAATTTAATTACTTTCAAATCACACCCAGAGTATAGGTAACACGTTTTTCCTTGAAAAATCAAAGATTAATCTAATATAAAACTTACTCGAATACTAAAGCTCACGGTTTGGCCGACCGGAACATGATCATTCCAATCAAATTCGACTTGACAATTGTTCGCCAAAGAAAACTTTCCTGAAACGTATTGTAGAATAGCTTGCTTCGCGTCCAGTACTTGGGGAAAGTAAGATGCAACTGCCCCGAACCCAGCAACACTGAGTGTGACCAACAACATTGTCCCTGATGAAAACCAAAAGTTTTACTTTCATTAATTTTTTTCTTGCAGACCAAAAACCATAAGGTTAGGTTAGAACTATTTTGAGACTTCAATTGTCTTTCATGTGCTCACTAGCTTTGGAAAACTTCCTGGTTCACAAAAACAAAACAAGTAAATGATAAAGTTTTGGACTTATCACTTTTTCGTTGATTTCACGAGATACGACCAATAATGCGATAAACTATTTTTCTACACACACCAAAAGTTACGCCAATGAAGCGATTAAACTAGCTTATCTTGTCAATACTTTGTAATTTTATAAAATGATAAGAGAGTCAAACACAATTCACAAACATTTATATAGTATGACTCAGGTATTGGAGAATTATTAATGGTGCACTCGGGAAACATTATCAGTTGACATTAGGATTTTGTTTAGTGTAGCAATACAGAACTGCACAATATAGGCTTCCATTTTACGGTACATATTATCGTACATATAAGCTACTATTGTGTTTAGCAAAAAAATATTATTATCTACCACTAGAAACTTTAGCAGTTAAATTGCAAAGTGGTGACAGAAATATATGAAGGAAGAATATGCGAAGTTTTGCAGGTAACAAAGTCACATTCTCGGAAAGACACAATGGGAAAATTTTCTTATAAATTTTAGCATTCTCATTTTCTTTACTCCCAGAAGAAAAAAATGTCTAAAACCTTGTATGTTTCAACATTATTGAAGCTTGTCAAATGAATATTATGTGTAGTGATGTACTTGTCACTATTTTTTCTCAACGTACCCCATGTGTTCCAAATTGACTGATGATCCAATCCAATAATCCTGTTCCATAGGCTGTTCTTTAAGCTTTCAAGTCCAGCAAGCCCCGAGGGAAGTGTCTGTCTTGCAATTGTCCACATTGGGACAATTTTCTCTCCGATGACGTCCTGTAACCTAGCCAGGTCTTCAAACCAATACGCGTCTTCTATGGAATTTACTCCAAGACTATTGAATCTACAACAAGCAATGCATTGGACTCATGAGATTACCAATAATGATGATTTTACAACAATTCATAAAATACATATTCCTATACAGGATGCACGCAAGATTTATATTATGTGGATGATAACTTGAGATTATGAGCATTTCATTCAGCATTACCACCATTATCGATTTACACGTGCTTCTTTGCATCAGCTACAATAGTTCATTGATTCCATGTTTACATGTTCTATACAGTATTTTCTTCAACCATGAACTCTTCCTTCTCAAGTTACTCAACCAGTATCAATGAGAGACATTTTTCTTGACATTCACATTTCTAATTATAATGGATAATATATTTTTTGTATTCCAGTACTTGCGTAAAAATTTCCTATGTACGACAGCAGCTCCTGAGCCGTTGTATATTGAGCAATTTACTAAATAATGCATCAACTGTACGAGTTTTCTAACAGCACCAGCTTCTCTGGAATGATTCCCTGTTCAGGTACGACCAACATTTATGGACTGTTCCGACAGGGAAATAGAAGGTGCATGGACTTTTTGAAGGATGGATACTTGTTAGTAGCTGGTTAAATCTTGCTGAGATGTTGTTATTGTTGACTCTAGACCTACCGTAACGTACCACATCACATCCTTATGAACCTCACAAATACCAAGGCTGCTTTTATTATTGAGGATTCCACTCTGGAATCTTTCCTGCTCGTGTTCACGTACGCACAACTACAGCTACCAACAAGACCAGCGACTGGCTACCCCTTCCCTTCTACGGAGCATAATGAGACAAAAGGAATATCCAGAAGGCCACCAACAAAACAAGGGGTTACTCCTGCTTTTCTTGTTTTGGGTTAATGAACTGGATGAATGGTTGATCAACTTGTACGTTTGTTGTTGTACACATAGAATATGACGCTAGGCTATAATCCATATCGGATTCAATGCGTACTTTTTATGAGAGTGGTTTATACAAGTGACTCACTTGGGTGCGTAATCCATTAAACCATGGTCGTCCAGCCAGAGACGGAGGATCAATCTCTGTCGTAAGATGTGAGCAGCCCTCCGTAACCTTTCACGATCCTGTTGGTTTAGGTTGATCTGAGAGAGTTCTTCAACAACTCCGCGCGAGAGTTGCGAAGTCGGCGTTTGGTCGCCTTCGTTGTTATTGTTGCTAGCCAAACTGGCGATGTCAATACCAAGTTCATGAGTCAGTTGGTCTAGCTGGACCACTGACACAAGAGTCACAACACCTGAAAAATTCATGAAACAAAATGAAAACATTAAAAGTGATTGCTTTTCAGTAATACACGTGTATAGCGCATAGTTTCTTGCAGTTGCAACTACGATAGGTACTCCCGAAAAAATAAAGAAATACATAAGAAAATGATCAAAACCAAACTTCAACATTGACAAAAGTACTGACGTGAGGCTAGTTGCGAAATTTAGATATACATAAAATGCATGGAACTTTGGATTTTCCTGTTAATTGCACTATATCTAAAACTTAATTTCTAATTGAACTCAGGTGTAGGATCAGTTCAGCACTGGAACTGGAAAAATACTATTTGGATGCATTTAATTAAAAAGCGTGATGATGTAATACTATATTGGTAACGACTGCTAGTGCGGAGAGAAATAAAAGCACAAAGCGACCGCCGAATGCATGACTATCTGCTTTATAGTTACATATTACTTTGGGAAAAAGGTCTACACATGCAAAGGAACAGGCATTCGATTTGCAATGGAAGCTTTATGAAACTACATATCTTGGCACTGCAAAAAACATTCGTTCCACTGAGAAACTAAACCGCAGACGTCTACAAAAATATCAAGACAAGATTACACCATGCATATCTATTATAAGCTTGGTTAATGGAGTGAGCATGTGAAGAAGAAAAACAAGTATTTTCTTATAAAGCATATTAGTTTTTTTATTATAAACATACATATTCAAAATGCATTCTGCCTAGCAAAGTTTTTGTTTGTGGAGCGGTGACATTATTGCCGCTATGAAGAATATATCTACATAATGCAATCTCTGTTCATGTCTAGCTATTGCGAGAAAACTATTCTTCAAGGTCAAGATAACCGTTCCGTAGAACATGGTCACATCCATGTAGGTAGGGAAGGTTCTACATCTCTGTATTAACAGTATATATATCTCCATGCAGTTTTGATTGGAACACAACATCCAACTTTCCTTGCGATAAAAATGAGGTCGTATGTATTATGTATATCATGAACTGATTAAGCCAAGCTTGTTCATTAGGTTTCATTACTTTATATGGTGCAAAATATTATATTGGGTGCAGTTATGATGATTATACGTGAAGGTTTTGGCAATGACACAGGAAGTTGCAGCTGTGAAGGGGATATGCCTAATGGAAGTTCAAGCGAGCATTCGAATTACTAGAATTAACACTTCTGGAATGCCAGTCTTTACTAGACGTCACCCAAGATACAGCAATTATTACATGATTTTTCTGTTTGTATTTATATTTTGAGACAAAGCTGCAACTTTATTTATGCCGTGTTGCAGACTAAAGTAACTACCGCAAGAATTTGCATTGTTTTTGTCTTTGTTCTAGTTATTTTTTCTATGAAGTCGTAACAGTTGCTGCATTCTTTAGGCGTAAAAACTGACATTCCTCTTAAAATAGAGAATACCCATATAACGTTTCATAAAACTTTGCAAGATTGTTCTTAAGACTATTATTTTCGGATTTACATGAAATAAAATTGTAAGAACGTACCGTGGGTACCGATTGGGCGTACCCCAATCATTATCACACAAGCTGGTGCGTGATGCAAGTTGGGATCACATTTAGTCGTGACTCCGACATCGAAAAATGATAAAAAGAAATGTACACCTTTTGCTACATAGAACGCTGCAGCTAGCCCATAATTACTTTTCTCGCCAACTTTCCCTTTACGTTATCATTGGTAATATCCACAACTTGCATATATAATTAATTATTCTAATTAGCAGATTATGTCAATGTATCCTTTACAATTTATCTAAATCTTTTATCAGAATGTATTAAATATTACATTTAATAGCACACAACAATGTGCTTATTGTACTTAACTCTACAACAAACTGAATACACGTAGCTCATATAACTATAGACATTGGATATGTTTTTAGGAAAGATTGTAGTCGTGATTATATAATCTTTTGGATATTTACTAAAATGGACTCTGAATTTGACTTTAATGGAACACCAAAGGTACTTATTTCGGTTTTCAAATTATAAATGTGAGTTGTTGTCGTCACAAATGTTATGCTAATAATGCAGGCTAAAATTTTTTGTTGGAATTGTTTTGAAGACGGTTTTTCAAGTATCGCAATTTGTTATATATTTGTTGCAAGTTTGTTTGATGCTATAATACAAGGGAACATAAGTAGAAAAACTCGGTGGCTAGCACGGTGCCGAAAAAAAGGAAGTGAACAGTTAGAAATGCATTTTATAGACTTGAGCTGACAAGTACTTTGAGCGTCTCCCTAAACGTTTTACGATATCTCTGCACACATAAACCAATAAGGTACATTAGTGGTGCTAACAGCACATTTTATCGAATTAAATATTGAAAACTCTACATCTACTTTCCTTCCTCGTCTACTAGCAAAACTAGTTAGTCAGAAAGAAAACACAATTTTACAAAGTGTTAAAATCTTATTTCTATATACAACCTAAACACGTCTCTATGTAATGAATTCTTGTTGCCGAAAATTACAAAAAGCTTTCTTGCTCCCTTTTTCAAGAGTTTATACCATGTAGAGTGTTCACCCAGGTGGAATAAAAATGTTTTAAACTTGAAACCACGAAACAACAGTTATGAGCTTTGCATCTTACAAAGGCAGAAAATTATTCTTAGTAAGTATGTTTTTAAGATCTCAGAAAGTACGCTACAGAACCGACAAACAGGAGTAACAATAATAATTTATTCATTCAAGTAAACGGTCTACCACCAAAAGGCCAGTAAACTTGCCAGCCACAGCTATACAGCTACTCTGCAACAAATGTTTTTCGGCAATATCCCTACGTCAAAGAAGGCAGTATATTATCCGACTTGAAAACTCACTTTGCTTTTATTTCCTGTACACATTTATTTTATTTTCTGCTTGTATATGGATCTCTGCTATCATCTTAATTAATCAAAACATCGTTGAGAACTCATATAGGAAGGTGAAATCAGAATACAAAATGAGCACCAACCAAAGTTAAAAACATATATCACGATAGCACAATCGTGCGAATCTTCCTGGAGCAAACAAAGGAGTATTAAAAGTCAGCGCAAGTATGTTGTTTGTATTACACGTGTTTACATAAGAGAACTCAACTCGAGGGAAGTAGCACAGCGTGAAAGTGAAATATCAATAGCTACTATGTAGAGTGATCTGATGTTGTAGTTGTCGTAAAGGTGTAATAGATTATAATGTGGCTTTCTTTGTTTTTGGAAGAAAGTTTAAAATGGAACAGAATCATTTCCTGCCATGCTTCGCTTCATAATATATTTGTGGAGGAGTTGGGTTTGTAGTAGTTCAGTTGAACACTCTTGTTCTTGTTAGCTTTCCACTTTCACCGAGTAGGGAAAGTACATGGAGAAAATACCAAAATCAGTTGGACGTCAATGGTTTCTTCTCACCTCAACAAAACTGCGTTTAACATGGCTTCATTTGTGGTATGTAGGTAAATACAAGGCAATCTCTTGAGTGGATAATGCCTTTACCTTTGCTACTGCCATTGAGTTGGGACTTATTTATTCGTGTGATTTCAGTACATGTCAATCTGAATAAATAAACTACTGTGTAGTGGAATGGACACAAAATTTTCTCATTTGATAATTTTACTTTCCCCATAACACAGTGTGTACTTTGTTGCAAGACGATTTTTTAGCTGACAATAATGTAGGTTGTTCATGTCCTGCTGCTTGTTTCCTTCTCGTCTCCCGGTCCCCGGTAGTAATTTAGGAGCATAAAGTAATAATGGCTATAATTGCATCTTAAAACGTTACAACTGGAGTTACACTAACTGCATATTCTTGTAATCAGTCTGTTATTTGCTCCGCATAATAATATTTCTTCCTGTGGATGTTATATATGTATGTATGTATATGCACATGTTCCTAGAATTTTATTCCAGATACCCAGCCATGCATAACAAACAGTTTTGATTATGATATTATTCTAATGAAACGGATCATGGATCAGATTCATTTTACGTCCACTGTTCATTGTAAACTGACTGATTTTAGGTATCAACTGCAGTGGAAAGCAGCCCTTTTCTCTTATTGCATTTGCAATCTGCCATGCTGTTGGTTATTTTTGGCTGCTTGCTATTTTCTCATTTTCATAAAACAGTTCACACGAACCCAATAACTTTGTAGAGCAAAACTGCAGTTATAGCAGTTGTGAATTGTATAGCCAAACAGCACGAAATAGCAATTTCCTTGCACCTAATGAATAGTTCGCTAGCGAAAGCTATTGTAAAACTGTCCCCGTACCAGTACTGTACTGCCACTTGTAAAAACAAAGAACAAAATGCCGGAAAAGTTGGAATAATTGGCACACGTTTTTTTCAGCCCATTTTCCAATCCTATGCAATGGCGCAGTAAATTGGGTTTGCAGCGTTGGAGGAGATGGGAAATGTGTATATTCTGTACTTAATCGCGTCGAACCGACAAAGAGGGTAAACAATCACTTGAGTTATAATGTGAATAATGCAGAGCTCCATTCACTTCTATTTTCACGTCATTTTAGACGTATGTAGAGGAAACTGGTCAGTATTATTGTAACACATCCAAAATTCCAGATCGTCAATTTCACTTCCCATATCGGCAGGTTGAGGAAAAGTGGTGGTTTGACAAGAGCACATTGTGAATTTTAGCCTCTAGTCATTCATTCGAGAAGAATTGGAGCCTAACCATTTTTTATTAATGATTTAATCCATATTTCATGAATATGTACTCTTTGCTAGCTCACTTTTCTCGGCTCACTCAACGACATGGGGAGAATATCAATTTGACTACCATATAAAACGATCTGGAAACTCACTCTCGTTGAAATGAACACCATATTCACAGGAAAAGCTCAAGGAACAATGTGAAATGAACCAAGTTTCCGAAAAGTCAGCCACATTTTAAAAGCAAGAACAAGTGACAATGCTAGACGTGAATATTTAAGATACGTAACTCACAGTATTTCCACTCAAAAAGTTCACATAAAAGTCGATCCCACACACCACATTCCGTTATGGCTTTAAGTTGGCAAACAGAGTCAGTACGAACTTTCACAGCTTCTAATTGCCTTCGTTAAAATAACAAGATTCTATCCACTTTATAAGCTCCATATAGAAAAACCCGCTAACCCACAATTGGCTAAATTAATTTTACTAATTTAACAGCAACCATAATTTTAGGACGGAATATGAAAGAAGGGAATCCTATACAATTGCACATACATACAATATCGTTTACTAACTGAATCAGAGTAGCATCAACAAATTGAATGGCTGTCAGCGTAAAAAAGTCAACGTTGCTTCTAGGAAATAATACACGTAGAAAGTTAAAAAGTACACAGAGAAAAGTTTACACAATCATATGATAGGTAATGTGTCTCATGCTGATTTAGACGAAAAACATGAAAAGTATATCTGATCTAAAGGAGAGAAAAGAGGCAACAAAAGTCACAATCATTCAGACTACGCTCCGTTTAATCCGATTATCTCTGGTTCGCTTCCCTAATTTACACAATGCCTGAAAGGCAAATACTAAATCCGAGTAGACATCCCCACGATAAAACGGGAAGTGAAAAGAAGTTTGGTAGGAGCACTACATCAAGTATAACAGAGTGAGAGAGAGAGGGAAAGCGAAATGGGTTGCTTAGACTAAGCTGAATGACTGAATCAAGTGGAATCGATGGTGAAAGCAAACTTCTTTCTCATTCATTCAGTACAGGCGAATACGAGTGACTGGTTTTTAGCGAACATGGGGAGTCACGTTTGCTCGTGCATTCAAATACCCACGTCGAAGACCACGATCAAACATGACTATTATTCAGCAAAGTTTTATGATTCCATCATCTTCTTTCTTCTTCACTAGACGAATAGATTGTTCCCTTCTCATCTTATATATATTTTTATTTCATTTCAAGAGGTGGGATAAAAATCATTGCTATCAGATGAGATACGATCCAGGGAATCGTATAAAGAATTTCAATACACTCGCAGCAAAAGCACTAAAGTTCCCTTCCAAACGGACACACGTACACACTCGGTAATAAACACCACTTACTGAATAATAATAACTCTTGTGAAAGTCTCTCGTTCTCCATCAGAGCTACAACGTCAGCCAAATATCCATCGTCAACATTCTGACTGAAACAAGAAAAGGTATTTTTTGCAAAAAAATGAGAGAATGGAATGGAATGTGTGACCATGTGTGGCTAATAATATTTGGAGAATATTGTGGCTATTGGAGTACAAAAGGTGGCTGTTACAAGAGAACTATTGCAGGGTCAACAGGCAACCACCGACTGTGAGCCTCGCTCCCGCTGCAATGATAATGCGAATAGGGAAAAGTGTGCTAGTCAAACAGGGCCTCGGGTCGCATGCACTCACAACCGTGTAATAAACAAACATAAGCACTGACGTAAGGGAAAAAGAAGAGTAGGAGCTACTGATATTGCAAGTTTTGTAAGCCCTCGATTTTGGGTAGTTACCAACCAGCGCTCCGTCGTCTACCACTACAACAATAACTACTCATTTCTCATCTGCCCCTTACAACTTTCACTTATGCTTGTTTTCTCTAAGATCGCAGATTACTTTGTGCAAGTCGACAAAGACGAGGACGACGGTTTCAGTGCTCTTGCTCTCCCTCCCTCCCTCACTACTACTGGTAAGCGTAGAACCCGTACCGCGACTAACAAAAGTCTAGTTTGGCTATTCCGTCTTACCAGACGTTTCAAGCATCTCACATTCCACTTCCCGTATGAACGTAGTCTCACTCAGTAGTCCCATGAGCAACCGGACAAGTATAGAAACAGCCAATAAACCAAACAAGCAGATCTGGAGAACAGAACATATGAAAGCATGTATGCTTAATGTTCACAAAAATAAAGGAAGGCTTACTCTGCATTTCAGTTCTCATATGCCATTTTCAACGCTACCAGCAGCATAGCACATTATATGGCTTTTACAGACAGATAGAAGAAGAAGAAGCGAATACATCCATGTATATACCTTTTGTAGGGAAAATGGAAACTTTTTTACTTGTACTTTCCCAATGGAAGAAGTCGCAAAAATAAAGATTGCGAAAGATATTCTCTGAGATAACAGAATAATGTTGGTGAAATGAATGAAACCTAGATATACATGTACAAGTGCTTCCACATAATACTCATGGAGCACTTACACACGTACTCTGTGTAGTATTCATTTAATAAGCACTTTGATGCTCCATATAAATTCAGCTTACATCGAATGCCTACGTATAGTACATAGGTATATCTATTTGTGTGCTTCCTGGTCTCGCAAACAGACTTTTCTGCATATTGCTAATATATGGAGACAGGCACTGTTTGCTTACGTACTTTGAATTCACTTCCAGTTAGTATATAAATGATATAGACTTTGCGTGTATTGCGATAAAGGAAAGTGGTACGCTGAGCCTAAATAATACAGAACAGTGAAAGCAAAAGCGCTTTTGCAAGGAGAAGGTATGGGCTTTCCCCACAAGTGGAACTTTTCTCTACACCACTACTACAGTACACATGTGCATATAGAACGTCTATCAACATGGGTATTCATATATCATATTTATGAGAAAATATATAATAATATGTATATATTGGAGTAGCAGACAGACATAAGACACACAAACGTTCTTCCAAGTTCTAAGTATTCCTATGCTTAAATAATTCCATCAACCCAATACCTACTCACCAACAAGCTTAGCATACATATGAACTCGCAAAACGGTTTGTATTAGCAAAATGTATTCTAGGGCGATTAAGGCTCTCCTTTCCGCTCATTTCACTCTTCCAAGTACTACAACCATTTTTACAATACACATAATATATAGCCCTGGAGAAGAATAAACATTGTTTTCTGCTTTCTCTCAGTCTCTCTTTCATGAAATCATGATTAAAAAATTATGCCATGTTCAACAAAGTGTACATAAATTAATTTGAATGAATAATATTCTCGATAAAAAGAAGTGTAAAATGTTTATTTACTCACGGGCTCACTACTGTGTGCATATGTATATGTATTCACTTCTTGGCAAAATTACGGTACACAAACGACTCAAATGTTCGCAAGAATTTGGAATTCATTGAATGTACTGCGTAATAAAATAAAATGGTACCTTTATCATAAAGGGCTTGTTTTATTCCACTTCTCGTCAGTTTACTCCTACCCAATCTACTGCTCATTCAAAACAATAATTCATCCTCATTACAAATACAACAACAAGCATTTCATTTCATCTAAACAAGGGTAAATTGCATTATGTAAGTGATGCCAAATAGCAAGGAGAAAGATGTACGAGGAGTTGGCATCATTGACTGGAGTAAAGTACGTAAACTTCAGCTTTAGTTCCATAACTTGACTATACGAAATAAATAAGTCAGTCTATCTAGCCACCCAGAGAATAAACGGAAAGCATGTCGTCACTGCACGCGAAAACAAGCATAAGTGAAAATACATACACTTTATATATAAAATAACAATAATCTTCCGGCAAGTTATCTTGATGGCCAGGTTTGGATGTAGGTATCTTCGCATGTTTTCAGTAGAGACGCGCATCATAAAGCCGTAAATTACTCTTTCTCCACCGAAATACTCCAGCGAACGCTGCCATCATCATTCCAAAAATATGAAACAAATGTCCATGTACCACATTTTTCATGTGCATGCTTTTATTTACTTTTTCCCTATATCCATATAAATATTCCATTTCTATACCCTAGCATAATAATATAGGCCTCTAGCGTTCCCACAACACAGAAATCACATTACATTTTGTCTGACGATCATTACAAAGCCATGTAAACATATTATCCATATATCCACCCTGTATCATCTGTCCTCTACATTCCACACTACGCTAGCAATTTTCCTAAAAGCATGTAATTGTGAGCTGTTCTCCGTGACGGCATGGCAAAAAGCAGCGGAATACCGGAAATTACATTACGGTGAAATTTGTATGCATGCTCGATGACAGCAAAAAGTTTCAACTCCCACGGTAGCTATTAGGAGTATACGGTACACATGTAATTGTAGCTCAACGCTCACTTTTCTCTAGCCATTCATTCAATATTGGGTTGTAGATATTGTGGTAGGAACATTTTTTTCCATTCTCTGAAAGTTTGTTGTTTTTGGAGGTATTGCTCCAATTATCTCTCTGCCGTATCATCTGAGGTACGTCGTATGTCAAATAAAAAAGTAGCTTTCTTACTAACTGTGCCACAAATCATTTCATGCAACCCTTCAGTATGTTCGTCAATGCGCACTGTAATAAAGACGCAGATGCGAGGAGAAAGAGAGAATCTATTTCTGTGTCAGTCGTTCGAATGTCCTTTATCCACTGCATGAGCATGTTTACAAATATCCTAATTTGACCTCATTTTTAGGCTTATTGGGGAAATTTAAGTTGCCTACTAGAATCATTCGGGTAGTATGAACGTGTGCTTTAAGATAAACGAAAATCCGATCAAACTATTGGTCACGTTTTACCCGTTCAATTTTCCATTTCCACGAGGGATAAACTATCATTATTACAAGTCTAAACTGTCCCTTACAAGTGTAGCAAAAGTGATCAAGAGAATTGTAGGGGGCAGTTTAGATAAAAGTGTTCCAGATAAAAGCTACATCATATATTATAAAATATGAATGTATGTTAAAATACTAATTTGGAAATGTAGTTGGAAAAAAGGTTGTAGCTTGAAAAGAGCAAAAAAAAAATCATTAAAAATGTATGAGTATTCGAGGTGTAAAGTAAGGTATGTAAGAGCAAACATGAAAAGATCAGAGGGCATGTAGAAGAGTTGAGGAACAGAAGCAGTATTTACTG
>JAHZMV010004750.1:0-11146 GCA_027743765.1 Coecobrya sp. COE2 | reverse complement strand
TGCCCTTGTTTCCATGAAATTTTGGATCTTCATTATTTCACTGGAACCTGCGATGTAAAGATGCATTTGCTTTGGAAATTGTTGAATTTTAGTTAGTGTTTTAGTCACTGTTGCTGATTCCACCATTTTCATTTTCATAAATCAATAGAGCATCAAAAGCCAATCAAGTTTGAACAATATCATCAATAGTCCTCGGTTAATAGCTTTTAGCCTCTGCTCCTGAGATTTTTAACGACTGTATCGTTATAGTAACTAGGGATAAGATCGTTTCTGCGTTGGTTGACTGCATCCATAAAACTATTTGCCTTCCCATCATTTTTCTGAGAAAAAAGACGTTGGTTTGCCTATCTTCTCAGGACGCCCCAAATGTTCTCATTGACAATGATTTTAAAGTTACCCTTTATAGCGTTCAAATATTAGGGGCATCTTTTATAATTGCCCGACGTGTGTTTATATAAATTAATATTTTTGCCACCATCATTGATAATTTATCGGTCGTATCCATTCATTGAAAATCAGGGAGCATTAACTGAAACGCATGAAAAACAAAAATATTTGCCAATAGTTGTTTATGATCTTCGGCATATTATGTAGTTAAAAAGCTATTAATTGTAATGAAATAATAAATGTTACATACATTTATGTAAGTGTTTGCATTTTTAAAAGATCATCTACCGGCAAATGTGTAGAACAACAAACTGAGGTTTGCTGCACACGTGAAAGGAAAAATCCTGAAACTGAAATTCTTTTACTTAAAAACAAAACGGAAAGAATGAACATTTTAGCCAATTTACGGCCAATTGCTGAACTAGACCGAGGCTTTGATCACCATCATCAAGTAAATAAATAAACAAATAGGTAGTTGAATTGAACGTATCGATAAACATGACAATTTTGAAGAAATTGCGTCACTTCCATTGAACATCAATGTCCAGTGGATGTTGAGATAAGCTGTATGGATGACTCAATTTCTGATAGGATGTACCTAACTCTCAGTGAGACCTGCTTTGGATGACCGCATCGTAGAGCAATTTCCAACTTTTGCCCTGATAATAAACTACATGATACCTATATAGATACATTATTAGATTGATACGTCAAATATTACAGGCTGTAATTTACAGCAAGAAAAAACCACTTTCTCAATGGGATCATCTTTCTGTGATGTTCCCAGTATGGATTTAGCGAAAGATAATTATTATACAGCGATATAACATTATCATTGGTGTAATATGAATAGTAATCAAACTAAAACTTGATACTGGAACTGAAATCACCACTGCATAAATCATCATGGAAAATTATACACACTCCAATAAAAGTCTGTGATTAGATGTTGTCACATAGCACGTGCTGCTAACACAAACCATGACTTTAAAATTAAAATAACCCGTTGTGGTATATTTTTTTTAGTTTTAAAGTTGAGGTTTAAATATATCCCGCAACTTCCCATTTTGACTCTAAACGTAAAAATAGGATTTGTAACGGTTTTTATGCTCATTTTGTTTGCTGTATCTATTCCCCCGCAAATATCTGTTTAACTTACCAAGAAGGTATAAACGAAAATTGATACAATATCTATATAAAAATGCTAGACAATTTTAAGTTTGAAGCGATTAGCCTATGAAAACGTATGAGTTACTATTAAAGTTTCCAAGAAAGTTTCCAATTTTTACTATTTGAGTTATGGTATGACCACCTTGATAATATTTGCAGGACCATGGCCATGACTTTTCGGATTTTGTCGGCTCTAAGTTTTTATCCTTATCCATTTATCATTATCCATTTTCAAGATCCAATATACAAGCATCTAAAAACAGTGGCGTAGGCAGCCGGGATCCCAGGGGGACAACGTGATAAATGTAATGTTAAAGCTTGCCCCTTCCCCCTATTAAACGCCCATGTTAAAACCGGTCCCCAGGGGGAGGCAGCTGCCTCCTTATCCCTATTGCCCCCTTCGCTAAGCCGCTGTCTTCATACGAGTAGATTAGCTTTAGCGTTTAAACCCTTGTTATGACATGCCAAATAAAAGTTGACATGTTTTGCAATTTTGCTTTCAACAAAGGTTTGAACATGTAAAAGCAATGTTGGTGTGCTGGACGCGTGAAAGGAAAAATCCTTTGACCAACATACTCATTTATATAATAAAAAATGAAGCATGTCAAATAGTTTTATATTCGTTGGTGTTCCAGAAGAAGCTGCTTCGTATGTGTGGTAAACAGGTTGGTAAATTCGTAATGCATTTGCTAAGTAATATATATAAGTATAATATTAGGTACATAATTCATATAAAAATGAGTCTAAAGAAGGTAAATAAATAAACAAACATAATAGGTACATGAATGATGACGGTGGTGTTGCGACACATCCCACTTATTAATTCAGGCAAAAGTCAAAAGTAGAGATAATATGATGATTTAATCGGAGACACACTGGAGACTGGTGAAGTGACTAGAAACCCAATATGCTTAAACTGAAAGGCGGAATATACTGGAATTTGTTTTTTATATTTTGTGCAACTCTGTACCAATCAATCAGATAAGTACAATATTATGTATGTATGTATAAATATTTGTACAGAGTAACGTTCTACTATAAATATATGTTTGTATGGTATTTACATACATATGTATACCTTTTACACAGTTAAAAATAGTCATTGATTCATATTTTTTATTATTTCACAGTGCCAACGTGATGGAAAAATTGTGCGTCCACAAGTCTGGAATCATGAACCGCACAAAGACCGGAACAGATAATCATTAATGTTACGTGGTTCGGTTCGTGACATAAATGAATGACTATTTTTCAATTTAATTTTTTACCGTGAACGGAAACGGTATACGTTGTTAAAACGTCCAATTATTTAATTGAATCTTATGCATTTAGACGTATTTTCGAAGAGATCTATCGACCCCCCGATAATTTCTGCGGAATTCCAAAGTTTCACGTTTTTCTCCTCCGTTGTTAATTCCAAAAAAATGCACTAGCTTTGCACGTGGTCAAGTCTTTATGTCAAGTTGATCTTAGTTCATAGTAATAATAATGCGTTTCATGTGACAGTTTATTGAATTGCAACGTCTCGAGACAGTTGCATAATATAATATTGTACATAATATGACAAATTCATTGCTCTCTGAATGATTTGGGGTACAATGTGCAGACTTTCAAATTATAGACACGACTTATACGAGTGATTAACAGGCAACAACAGCGTATGGAGTCCACTCTTTTATGGAGTCCAGAAAGCTCAGTAGAGCGGATCTTGATCTTACTCAACAACAAATATTGAGTTCTGTTTACGCAGTTACCGCATCGTATCACAGCACTCGCTCGCAAAAAGTGATTACGATAAAAATGCTGCATAGGTAGTTAATATGCGAACTATGCATGCGATGTGCATGTTTTGTAAATTATCATAATATTTTTCATTCATTCGTTCGTCGACTCTTCAATTTTGCATGTTATTCATTTATTTTGTGTCATTTTTATCCATACCTATGTATAGATAGCAAAAATTGCAAAAATTCATCCTTGTTTTTGTTTTGCCGGCAAGGTTTATTTATTTGTATTTTAAAATTTAATGACCAGAAGGGGGAAATGAACCAACAACAAAATACTTTCTCGACTGAATTACAATTAAAAATACAAACAAACCCAAGATCAGCTTGTTTATTTACATTATTTTGTGGTTAATATTTGCAATTTACAAATCTACGTGACATGACATGACTGAATACTAGTCTGCAATGCAGACTCTGCATTAAACTGAATCTTGGCATGATTATGAATCATAATTTATGATTCTGGTCAGAGTAGGGTACAGAGTTGTCTAGCAACAACAAAGCATTCATGTCCGACAATTGTGAATGAAATCAATGCTCCGAAAACGTCAAAACAAAAGGTGGGTATATTATCAACTTTCTGGATTACGATCAAAACATGTATGCAAAAAACAACTTTGGATGCCCCAAAACAATGTTTGCCGGTTTTGCTTGGATAACAAGTATCATGCAGCGTGCATGTGATAATCAAAAATCAAAACAAAAACATAGCTTTTATAATAATTATTATTTTGAATTATTTATATAACAACTTACATTATGTACATACATATATACATATGACATGTATGAAGTGGGTATTTATTCGATTTGACAATTCAACGGATTTCGAGCACATAAGTTGTTTATTTGGACCTACCGTTTTCGCCGTTAAGCATATATATTTACTAACCGTATTGCACATTACTTTTTGAATATTATATATAGAAATTAGACAGACGCATTGATACCCCATACCCCTACGCAAGTGATTGGTTATACGCACTTAAGCAAAGCGGTAAAGAAAGATGACCATGCTGGCGCTAGAGATGACGCTGTTAAGCAAGTTGTTTTTACTGTCAAATCAGTCCATTCAATAAATAGCCTTGCATGATGGTACTTTTCCGACCATGCGCTCAGCGTACCGACACTTGTTTTCGAGCAATGTTGCTCATCCGTATGCTAAAAGCCTTATATGCTGAAAATGGGAGATGCTATTTTGTTTGTTGTAGTAAGTTTGCTGGCCTTTCAATTCATATTTAATTATTATGTACGAGGAAAGACTTTGCATTCTTTGCTTGTCTGCCCTGTTTGGCATTTGTTTTTTTTTTATTATTTTGAAACGGCGGATGATGATGACTCTCTCACTATCAAATATGATGTGTTATAGGTAATTGAATGGAGAAGTGAGTTTTCAATAAATAGGAACCGTTCGAAGAGGAAGAGCATCATTCAGCAAACACTACTTCAAGTGATATAACTGAATAACCACAAAACTTAAACATTTCTTGTTTTACTTCAATTATTTTCAATTATTTCGAAAACAATTATTACAAAACCAGTGATTTTCTGAAAATCATTTTCATATCATACTAAACCAATCCCTTCAATAATAACTGGTAAGGCAAAGTAAACTCTAAAATTTCTGATAGCCGTACTCAGTCTATTCATATTTCATTACAACTTGGGGTAATGAGAGATTGTTTAATATTTGAGTTTTTTTAAAAATCATTTATTAATTTATTTTCAGTCTTGTCGCAATCATGGGTGGAAATACTCTTTTGGATGTAATCAATCAGCGCAGGAACACGCTTAGCAGCGACCAAGAAGCAGCCAGGAAACGCAAACAAAGAAATACCAACGTAAACAAGGTGAATGATGACGCTATTACGGGAGCCGTTGCAACGGTTATTCCAACTGAACAGAGAGTTCCAAAGATCAAGTTGAACAATGGCCAGCAAATGCCAATCTTTGGACTTGGGACTTGCGACAGAGCGGTACGGTTAAGAACTAATTTTTATTGAAATAATTGTATTGAAATAATGTAATTTCTCAAACCACCAATCCTTACACTCCACGTCTTTGAATAACATTGATATTAATTTCTATTCTATTCTAGGCAAAGTCGGGTGAGGTCACCAAAGCCATCATGCCCAACCGCTTTCGAGGGAACTGGACATCCCACCGAACGTTATCCCAAAGATGAAAGCGGCAAAGTCAAATACGCAAAAATTGATATCTGCGACACTTGGAACGCCATGGAGCAACTCGTTCACAAAGGATTGGTCAAGTCAATTGGGATGTCCAATTTCAACAGTCAACAATTGGAACGGATCCTTGCTCGGTGCACCATCCCTCCAGCAGTCAACCAAGTTGAGGTGCATCCATACCTCAGCAACAGAAAACTCGTGGAATTCTGCCAAGCCAGAGGAATCAACGTTTGTGCATACAGCCCACTCAATTCACCACACCGTCTCAAGTATGTTCCTCATAACTCCAAATTTCTGCTTTGCATACATTCTTACTTTTGCTTAAATAACTTAAATTTATTTTATTCCCTTTCTTTGAATAGGGAAGGTGAGCCTACTTTGTTACAAGATCCTGTTTTGGTGGAGATCTCGCAAAAATACGGCAAATCCGTTGCTCAGTGCATCCTCCGGTGGGTGGTCCAACGTGGAATTGGCCTCGTCCCCAAGTCAGTCAGCAAGCGTCGCATGGCAGAAAATATTGACGTGTTCGACTTTAATTTGAGTGAGGATGACATGGAAGCAATTTTCTCTTTGAATCGCAACTTTCGTCTGAACAACTTTCTAGAACAAGCTGCTGGTCACCCTGAATATCCATTTGATATAGAATTTTAACTTATTTCTCGCTCTCAAACAAAAATCTTCGCGAAAAGATGGTCATTATTTTTATAACATGCGTACATACATCGTATGGTACCTACTCATAATATGATCATACGTATTTTATAGAAACTTGTATAATTTTTTATTACATATAAATATTTATTTCTGACTCATGTCTATACTCCTTGTATCTACAACGCATTTGTATACATACATACATACAATTTAATTATTTAATTGAATAAACTTAAACATTTCACAATAGACGATCGAAAAATGATGACGTTCTTAATTTTCCCATGCAAGAAACATATCATCTCAAAGATATTCTACATAAAACCTCTTTGTATAATCTTAATGATTTCATCTTTCATCTTGTGAGTGAGACATCTCGCTTTTTTCAATATTACTTTTAAATAGACGCTATACGCAAAGCAATACGTGATCATGACGGTTTCTTTCATTGAGATAAAAATTAATTTTTTAAATTGGATATTTGGCAGTTGTCGTTTTTAATTTGGTTTCATTATTATAATTATTATTATTAGCTCCTTGGAGAAAAGTCTCTCTGCTGCTGTTCAGGTTGACTGGATTTTTTCATTTGGATTTGCACCACTTTGCCCCAACCCTTCTCGAGTGGAAGTCGACAAACGGGAGTAGTTCTGTTTAAATTGTTTAAAGTTTATGAATTTAAGAGAAAATTTAAGCTAACATTTAATTAATAATTAATTAAGTTTAATACTTTACTTTGAACGTCAGAATACAACGCTGCCGTTTTACTTGGGTGATGCTCCACATCGTCACCTGAAACGAATAGCAATATCTTAGCCCAAAATCTTATTAATTAACTAACCAATTAATTATTACAACTAACCAAAGCTCACTAATCCCACTTGGTACCATTGATCAGTCCGCATGTCTTGAATCATTAACGGCCCACCTACAAAGCAGCGTTAACCAATCATTGGGGCGTCTTGAGAGTAAGTATTTTTTACTATACACAGCTTATCTTATAGCTTACCAGAGTCTCCCTTTTAAAAATTAAATTATTTTATGCTAATTGCCAAACTAATTACCAAATATTTTTACCTAATTATTTAATTAGTCAAAACGTACCGCTGCGGAATCCTTGTACCTATTCAGTGTTCCAGCGCAAAGAAAATTATCCGTGATTTTAGAATTAGCGATGCTCCTGCACATATCCAACGGTTGAATGGGCACGTCCAAATGTTGCAGCGTATTTGACCCCGAGCCCCCTTCCTAATTTTTTAAAACTATATTTAATTGAACAATTAAATTAAAAATCGATATTATCTGCTATAATATTTTGTACCGGATCGAGAAGTCCCCAACCGACAACTTTTGCCATTTTCCCAATAACTGGCGTGTAGACACCTGGCTCCGGTAAACAAACGGGACAAGGTCCTTTCTCTCCAGTTCCCCTCTGGGGAAATTTTATCCCCTCTTTCAAGATCAACAAGGCTATGTCATAGTCAAAATAGAGATTGCTAGAAATATTAAATAAAAACAGAACAATTAACTTGTAATTATAGTTAAATATTAATCCTTTCTCACCTTCTATAATCTGGATGAAAAAGCACAGCTTCCACTGGCATTTTTATGCCGTCAGGATCCCTTTGTCTCCAATGAACGTTTATTGTCACGCCAATTTCCTCAGGTTTCAGAGTCTTGGACCCGTCCCGTACACAGTGAGCTCTGAAGAACCAAGTGCTTATCATTTTGAGTAAGATAAACTGAATCATTTTAAATTATATTCAGAGCTTACGCGGTTAAGATAACACGGTCATTAATTATCGAACCGCCACAGAGACTACCCCCCACAATCAGTACAGCCATCCATCCATATTCCCGCGGTGGCGTTTCCGATCCGCCTACAATTCTTCCTTGACCATGTGAACGCTGCAAACCGCAAACTACAAAAAAAAACAATTAACATTTTTAAAAAAATAAGTAGAACGTTAATTTCTCCTTAACTCACCGCAATCCAAACTGTCATCTCGTTCAATAGGCTCCTGTAACATATCCCAGGGCCAGTCATTTTCTTTGTTCATTAAATTCCTGATGACCTCAGTGGCCAACTTTTTCAGCGTCAACTTTGGCGTCCGACACCAAACGCTTTTGCTTAGGTCGGCGTAATATTCAACAAACTTGACTAATGGCTTTATCGATGAAAAGTAGACATTTTCTTGGCCCGTTGAAGCCTCGTAGCCTGTGGCGCTGCTAATTATTGAAGCGACTCCCATCAGAAATGCGGTGGATGGTTCAGACCCGTAAATCAAGGGACCGCCCTCAACGTTCTAAAGCCAAATTAGTTAAATTGACAACTGCAAAGATATTAACCATATCACAAATTAACTTACCTTATCATCGGGCAGGAATTTCATGCAAAGCGTTTTGTCAAAAGAAGCATCCTTCATATCCGACGAGTCTTTCATTTTTAGGCGTTCGTAGCACCACCTTTTCTCCAGAATCACTCCAAAATGTCGAGTGGGAATGTCAGATTCCTTATTGATGGTATACCCGTAATAAAAACCGGAAATATTTCCAATTCTGTGCTTATCATGGAATGGCACGCAAATTGGAGTGAATCCTGCCGTTAATAGATTTTGCTCCACTTTGATAAGCACCAGGTCATTCTCCGGAAATTTTTTCAGTTCGGAGCTCAATGCATACTGCGGATTATAGAAAATATCTACAACTTTCAAAGTAACGGTTTCCGGTGTTGCAGCCTTTGTGTTTGTAACGGTCACTTGATCAACACCGGCTATATTTCGAGGGCCATTCATTTTTAACTTGAGTATGTCATAAAGCCGCATTCGTCCTACCCCAGGGGGAAGGACCAGGCATTTGTGGGAGGTGACTCCTCCACTTTGATAAGCACCAGGTCATTCTCCGGAAATTTTTTCAGTTCGGAGCTCAATGCATACTGCGGATTGTAGAAAATGTCTACAACTTTCAAAGTAACGGTATTCGGTTTTGCAGCCTTTGTGTTTGTAACGGTCACTTGGTCAACACTGGCTATATTTCGAGGGCCATTCATTTTTAACTTGAGTATGTCATAAAGCCGCATTCGTCCTACCCCAGGGGGAAGGACCAGGCATTTGTGGGAGGTGACCACTAAGTTCGAAGCGATTATCGTCCCAATGCACGTTCTTTCATGGCCTTCGCTTTGAACGTGGACATAGAGATTCCAAGACGGATTTGTCCAGTTTCCTGAGTTAAATCTTCCGCATTCACAGTTCTTATTCGTATTTCTTGGGATTTCCAAGTAGTCCCAATGATTTTGGATGCTTTTGGATTGCTTTACTATACAAGATTTTATCGCTGCTGCTGTCAACAGTAAAAGTGGAAGGGTAACGGTGCTTATCATTCTGGTCGCTAATATGTATTCTCGAGGGGATTATATGAATTTAAAAAAAAATAATTAAAAAATTAATAGAAAATATTGACTTGCTGGCTTAAATTAAATTAAATTGAGGGCTCCTTGGCAAATTCATAATTTAAATGTGCTCTGCTGCTGTGGCATTTATTTATGTGAAATCATATTAAAGTCAGTCAGTAGTTTAGAAAGTGACTCCTTTTATTGCCAGGTTGTCAATTAGGGCGCGACAATTTTTGCTGTTGTTGTGGTGTCACTTCGCTTGGATTTGCACCACTGGGCATGCACACGCTTGGCGTGGTAGTCGATGAATGGCATCAATTCTGAATAGAAAATTTTAGCGTAATTTAGCTACAAAATTAATCTAATATTTAACTACAATTATTTAATTATAATTTAGATTTTTACTTTGGAGATCTGCATACAATGCGGCTGTTAGGATTTCTTGGCCTTCACCAGTGTTTGTTTTAACATCCTCTCCTAAAGTGTTACATTGTTCATTTTTAATTATCAATTAAAGTAAAACAATATTTTTTTCAGCATAATTATTTTATATTAAAAATTACCCCAGCTAACTGCCCCCACCTCATACCACTGACTTTCTTGCACGTCTTCAATTTGGAGTGGTCCACCTAAAAAGAATACCTGATTGATAAGCACTTGCGGTATTATGAGAAAAAGATAAATGGTTATAAATATTTTGATTTTAAATACCCGAGTCCCCCTAAAATAGTAAAACAATCAATAATTTTATAATAATGCACTTTATGTACAAGAGAAGTAGTGCTTATCATATATCTTATCATTTTACAGCTGCAGCATCCTTGTACATGTTAAGTGTCCCCGCACACAGGAAATTATCCGTAACCCGGCTGGTGGCCACATCACTGCAAAAACTTAGATTGGCTATGGGAATCTCTAGCTTTTGAAGCTTGCTAGCCGCACTGTTTCTATCATTCTAAAAAAAATAAACCCTGATAAGCCATCACTTTAAATTAAATAACCGGTAAGAATAATTATTTGTAAATCAGGATCTCACAGGATCAGTAAGTCCCCAGCCCACCACCCAAGCATTTTTCCCCACAGTTTCAAACGGCTCACCAATTTTTGGCAAGCAAATGGGTCGAATCCCACTTCCACTCGTGGGAAACACCAACGGCTCCTTTAACACCAGCAGCGCCACATCAAAGTCGTAAAATCCGCTGTGAAAATAGACAATTAGTCCAGTTCCAAAATTAAAATATTTAAAATATTTTTTAGCGTCACCCACTCTCTATTGGCGTTCACGTATTCAGGATGAAAAAGTACAGCAGAGATCTCCTTTTCCACGCCCAGGGGGTCGTGTTGTCTCAAATGCGCGTTTAAGGTGACCACAACATTTTCCGGTGCTATTGACACAACCGGCCTATCATCGTGAAGCCATTTATCTACCACGACACAGTGCGCCCTGTAAAAAAAATTCGATAAGCCTACAAGATAACCTCCAAAAATTGATAAAGTAATTATTACATGGAGGAATTTTTTCATTACGCAGTTAAAATAAGACGGTCGTTAATAACCGACCCTCCACACAG